>BQNB010124155.1:0-19983 GCA_026074375.1 Tanacetum coccineum
TGGAACCGCATTATAATTTTCATAGCCTAAACCTTTCTTGTAATTGTCAACTATCTGACACTCTATGAGCTTGTTTAAACTTTTATATGCATGTTTAAATTTGTATACATTAAGTTGAATGCCATATTTTTCTTTTTGAACTTTTTCAAGCTTCTTCCTAAGCTCTCTAATAGTTATTTCTCCTACAGGAATTTCAAATTTTAAGCCCTTAATATCTTGTAAATAAATAGACTCATTTGCTTTATAAACTTTTAGTTTTTCTTCCACTGACTCTAAACCAGTCTTATATCCTGGAACCATTAACTCATATTTCTTTAAATCTTTTAATAGTTGATCATTTTGAGATTTAAGAAGTTCAATAGCTTCCAAACAAGATTTTAAACAAATAGAACCATTGGATAACTCTGAGTCAGAACTTGGAGATAAGAAAGCCATGAGTGCATAATTAGGCCCTTCCTCTGCCTGATCACTCCAGTCATATCCACTAAGACCATCACATGACACCAAAGCTGTGGAAGTAGCTGTTTCCATAGGTACACTCCTTGTTGAGCTTTCTTGTTCTTGGAGCTCTACACTTCCTAGCAAAATATCCCCTCTTGTGGCAGTTATAGCACTCCACTTTGGACTTATCAAAACCAATAGTCTCATTACCATTAACAGTAAGCTTCCTTCCTGTATTCTTCAAAAACCTTCTAGCCCTCATAGTCAACATGGCCATTTGCCATTTTAAATCCATCTCTTCCATGTCATCTCGATGGATTTTTTGCAAGTCCTCATGTACAAGTTGAGGACTATTTGGTTGACTAGAAAAGAATGCACAAATAACAGCATCACTTAAGTTATCAATATTTATAGAGTAAGCAACATTAACTTGAGTGCTAGCAGTAGAAACTCCATGAGCAGTATTAACTGCTTCATTAGTGCTGCTAGTGTTGTTATTTGAAGAGGACACAAAAGCCATGTTCTGTGTGCTTGAACTTGAGCTAGACATCCCTTTAACTTCTGGTTCATACACCTTGAGGTTGTTGTAGAGATCATCCATGCTCATTGTATCCAAATCAGCTTTATTCCTCCACACAACAGCATGTGTGTTCCACTCAGGTGACAAACTTCTTAATAACTTTTGATTAACATCTTCTTGTGAAAGCTTTTCATCCAAAATCTCCAACTGACTCACAAGCTTTTGAAGCCTATCAAAAGTTTGATCAAGCATCTTTGAGCTTGGAGCAGTGAAGTTTTCATATTGCTGCTTTAAGAGATTCCTTTGAGTCTTTCTTGTAGCTGCATTCCCACCAAATCTCTTTTCAACAGCTTCCAGCAACTTCTTAGCATCCTTTATAGAGTTAAACTTTAACTGATGTTCATTCAGAATGCCCATTATTAAAGTACTTCTAACTTTCACCTCTAATCTTCTCTGAGCCTTTTCTTCAGCAGTTGTAATAGGCATCACTATCACAACACCTTCCATAATTGTTGTTTTTGGCAAGGTTGCACCATTCTTTATGAATTTCCACATTGCATAGTCTATCATCTGGATATATTGTTCAATCCTCATCCTCCAAATCTCATACTCACCAGGTTTGAGCATGGGAACTTTGGATGCAGCCACCATGTGTGCTGAATCTTGATCCATATCTTTTAGAAAAAGATCTTGTGTATAAACACAAGTTCTTCTCTTTTAAAGCTTCTTAACAAGCTTTGATACCACTTGTTGATCCCACTTCAATAGATCGAATTCCTTAAGCTTGTTTAAGGATTAGTTATATTAGATAAATCTAACACAACTATAGTAGAAACTTTGTTTGAATGTATTAAAGATTATGCGGAATCTAATCTTTAATATTGAGAAGAATTATCAATGAAACAGTAATTCTACAAACATATAATTCAACAAACAAGCTCTAATATTATTAATGATAATAATACGAATACTCTCAAAGTATTAGGGTTACAAATACCTTGAAGCTATGAATTATACGACTAAGATTGATTTTTGGTTTTGATTCTGGTGTTGGTACTGGTATATCAATCTCTATGCCCTAGGACCTCCTTTTATATACCAAGGAGTCCTACTCGGCTTACAATACTTTCTTAAGTATATAAAATCTTTTCTATAAATAACTAATACATATCAAGTAAGCAGTATCAACAAACAGTACTAACTTACACTAGCAGTACTAACTTAACACTAGCAGTACTAACTACTTAGAATATTTTCTTGAGCAGTAGTAACTCTTCAGCAGCATTAACTTCAAGCAGTCTTTGTACTAGCAGTAGTAACTTTCACTAGTAGCATTAACTTTTATACCAGCAGTGGTAACTACTTAGTATATTTTCTTTGAAGTCTCTAAGCAGTACTAACTCCAGCTGAGCAGCATTAACACAAACATGAGCAGCTGTAATCTAAACAGCATCAAAAAGACTTTTAATCTCAACATAAATTCAAGAAAGATCATCTTTGTTTAGCATGTGCATTAGGCAAAAGCAAGAAATTCTCTCATCAACCTAAGGCTGGAGACACTAATCAAGAGAAACTCTATCTTCTGCATATGGATCTTTATGGCCCGATGCGTATGGAGAGCATTAATGGAAAAAAGTATATCTTGGTGATTGTTGATGATTACTCAAGATTTACTTGGGTAAAATTTCTTAGATCTAAGGTTGAAGCACCTGACGCTATCATCAAATGCATCAAAAATATTCAAGTTCTTTTAAATGCCATAGTCTGTAATGTTAGAATAGATAATGGAACTGAATTTGTTAATCAAACTGTTCGTGAATTTTATGAGAATGTCGGCATCACGCATCAAACATCTGTTGCTTGCACTCCTCAAGAAAACGGCGTTGTCGAAAGACGAAATCAAACTCTTGTAGAAACTGCTCTTACAATGTTGATATTTTTAAAAGCTCCATTATTTTTGTAAGCCGAAGCAATCAATACGGCTTATTATACCCAAAATCGTTCCTTGATCCCTCTCCAATACAACAAAACTCCATATGAGCTGATGCATGACAAGAAGTTAGATTTATCGTTTCATCATGTCTTTGGTTCACTATGTTATCCGACCAATGACAGTGAGGATTTGGGTAAACTAAATGCAAAGGCCGATATTGGTATTTTTGTTGGTTATGCACCTGCAAAGAAAGCTTTTAGAATCTATAACAGGAGAACCTAAAAAATTATGGAAACTATTCATGTGACGTTCGATGAGCTGACAGCAATGGCTTCTGAACAATTCAGTTCAGGACCCGGGCTTCAATCAATGACTCCTGCAACATCCTGTTCAGGACTCGTATCAAACCCTGTTCCTCAACAACCTTTTAATCCACCAATTAGAAATGATTGGGATCGTTTGTTCTTGTAACATCCGTGATTTAATCGGGTTAGTGGTACCTTTAGAAATGGCTAAGAGTTCATTTTTGTGTGATTATTGTGTGCTCTGTGTAATATATATGTGTGCTAAGTGGTTTGAATAGGTGTTCGGTAGCTTGGTGGGGGGAGGGGGGGGTTGGTGCGGGGGGGCTATTTCCCGCTTTAATTCAGCGGGTTTGCTCAAAATTAATGTATTTCACTACTTCATCTATGCCATATTTAAACAGTTCTTGGATAATGGGCTCAAAGAGGGTTATCGCAAATAGGCAAACACATAAATATTTATATTACTTTCTACACTTGGTCCAATTGTTATAAATCAAGCAATGTTTCCACCCAAAATTACTATCAAAATCAGTTAAATGTAAAAAAAGTGGGTGGGGCTATGAACTCACCTTGAGTACATATAGCTTAAATAATCACAGATAAAACGTCACGCAAGACGATAAATGCAACCTATTTAAATTAAGGCCGTATAAGTACACAGTACTTTAATTAACAACATTTGAATAAAATCTTATAGTTGTTACATCGTACTATCGTTCGGGCTATCATAAATAAAGAGGTCATGACATGACGTACGAGGAGTTTAGGACACTTTAAATCGTAAATCCAACAACTCATCGATACGCCATCCGAAGAGGCCTCATTATGAAACTCCCTAGTAATATAGCACTTTGATAACCACTCAATATTCTATATAGCATAATCACCGACTAATCGTTTTAGTAAAATAATATTTATAAAGTGAAAACGTTTATAAATATACTTTTCGTAAAAATGACCTAGTTTGGTCGTTTTAAGCCCGTTGCTCGCGTTTCTTACGTCCACGTCTTCGTAGTAAGACGAGCGATCAAAATATTACATTTTCAAGTTTTTAAGATTCTGCGATGAATAGTAAAATTACTGTTCATGACAGCTCATTTGTCGTTTTAGGCTTTAATTAGCGTAAACTTGTAATCGTAATAACTTATTCGTTTTAATCCCGATTTTAGTGATTCTTTCGAGTACGTTTTTGTTATTAAAAGAGGTATTATATTTTATAAAGATAAATTCACTGATGAATAGTGATTTTTACTGTTCATAGTTTATAAAATTACTTTTATAAACTTTAATTATCGAAAATGTCGTAATTTACTCGTTATAGTTCCGTTTTGAACGATTCTTGCGTGTACGATCTCGTAATCAAAAGTTATATCATATTTTAGATGTTTTAAACTCAAAGTTGCTGTAATGAATAGTAACTTTTTATAAAAATAGTTTTATAAAAGTATTTATAGTCGTAAACTCGTTTTTAACGTATCTTTTTCGTTATAGATCGGTTTTTCAAGTTTCTTATCATTATGGAATCGTCATGAGGCGTATTATAACTCTAAAACATCATAACCTACTGTCCAAAATTCGTATTTGGACAGCCCCTAAGTATTCATGTGTTTAACTTTATGAAAACCTTGTTTTTATGTATTATTAACTTAGTAGTTTACTATAAAAACTCTTAAAAACACATTTGACACTTGTGGTACTTATAATAAGGTTCAATATCATCCCTAGTCCTTATAATTTCATTGTAACAAGTTTAACCCTTTTACTTTCATTATTTTCATATGTGAAGTTTAAGAAACATTATAAAACCCTAATTTAACATAAACATGTTTATACTTAATCCATAAGTTAACATACTTTTATTTTATTTTTACTTTTCATGATATATAGAACCATATGACATAAGAGATATGTAGAAATTGATAAACTCCAAATAAAAACTCATTTTACCATATTCAAAAGTCATTATGGTGAGTATGGCTATATTTAACATGTAATACATAAAATCATAAGAAATAAAAGTATAAAGTATTAAGAAACCTTAGTAAGATAGTTAAGAATATGTGAATAAAGGTTCTAAACCCGTGTTTAGATTCAAAAACAAAGCTTCCAAGCTTATAACCCTAGATTAGGTTTCCAAAACCCTAATCTTGCAATAACTTCTTAAAATCTTTTCAAAGCTTAGCCAATCCTTGAAACCTTCTTAGAATACCTTAAGTATGTTGTGTATATGCTTGTATAAACTTAGAAAATCAAAGTATGGATTTGATTGTATGGCTTATGTTAATGCCGTGAGATATGAGGTGTAAAAGAGAGAAAGAAAATGAAATTTTGTTAAGTATAAAAGAGTATGAACTTACTCATGCATGCAAGCCTATTTATAGTATAAATATCTTGCTAACTTAACCATGGTTACTTTCTAACCCTAGGTTAAGTTAACATGACTAGTTGGTAAAATGTGTAAGAGTTACCTTTATGAAATATCTAGATATTTATGCTAAGTGATGACTCTTGGTCCAATCCATCTAATTTCGGCATATATATGTGTATAAGATGTAATATTTGATTATTTTGAGTATTGGGTATAATCGTGGTATTTTTTAGAAGCGTAGTATGTTTTTGAACTTCCGGGTATGGGGTCTAAACGAATTTATTATGAAACATAAGCATTTTACGTAGCCGATAAAAATAAGATAAACAAAGTTATTAATTATCCTCATAATAATCATATAACACTTGCTTGATGCAAACATTTAATCGTTTAATGCCCATTTACATTGTATGATCATTTTCAGTTTACGTGATTTAACTTAACGTTTACGGTTTAAGAGCAAACGCGTAAAACCCTAACAATAAATTATGAATTTCATAATGTCATACAATGACCTAAAATACGAGGTGTTATAAGAGCAACCACTATCCACTACTACATGATCCTGTAACAAGATCTCTAGATTGCCCTGCACAAAAGGTAAGAGAATTAATATCTCTTAGGGATCCAAGTCAATACTGACTTGGAAATCCCTTTTGGGTCTACATACTCAAACTTCTTGAGCATGTAAGAGCCATTATATTTGTACACATGATCCTGGTAATTCATCTTTGGCCTCCATACCCATTTATCCTTCATAAAGACATTTTCCACCTTACCCTTACTAATACTGCCCTTGTCCCAACAATAGTCATGTTTTTAATCCCAAAAGTTTTCACATCAGGGTTTAAGTCTTTGGGTCTTTAAACTGGTTGGGTAAAGTAAGACCTCTTGATTGGTGAGTTTGAAGCTTTTGGTCTTACAATGTCCAATCTTGGGTGATTTGGTCTAATAACACAATTAGATTGTGCTATTTTTGAGGCCAATGGCCTAGCAGTACTAACATTTGATCTATCAGTATTAACTAAACCTGCTCTGGTTAGTACTGCTGATGGGTTAAAGGTCCTTTTTGTATGAGGGTATTTCAAAGTTTTTGAAATTTTTGGTGATTTACCCTTTTGCCATAATCCCATACTGGTTTGACTACCCTCTTCCTAGTATTGATCACATTCTTAACACTAGGTTCAGGACTCTTTTGGTCATAGAAATCACAGTCTTTTATCAAATGGCCAGTGCTTTTGCAAACAAAACAAGCTTTTATTTTATGTACTTTCTTAAAACCAATCCCTTATTTTTGTGAAGTTTAACCACTTTTATCAGCTTGACTCCTAACATCTTGAGTCACACTAGGCTTAACAGAACTAACAGTTTTGTCAGCACACACAGCATCCTCATCATCTGAGGTCCAATCCTTAATGATGACTTCATCCCTATTAATCTTTGACTTAGACACAACTGTTTCATTAATAGACTTAGGTTTTACTATAGTTTCTTCATTTGTGGTACCTACAGTCTTGTTAGTTTCAGTTGTCTTAGACTCTATGATTTTATTTCTAAAAGCATACTCATCTAGTCCTGCAAATGATATATCAGCTCTTGGGGTTAGTGGGTTCCCTGTAATTGGAGGAGGAACAATATGATACTCATTTTCTTTAGTGAACCTATTATTTCCTAGTGTGTTCTCTTCATCACTAGACCTTACCTCAAAAACAGTCAAACTGTTCTCACTATCAGTTTCAGTTTTATTACTCAAATCATCCATTTGTGTGTCAAACCCTAATCCATTTTTATCATGAGTACTCATCTGACTATTGAGTATCTTAGTGAGATTCTTTGATGACCCTTCCTATTTTTCAATCTTGAGTTTCAATTCATCTCTTTCCTTAACAACCTTTTCTAATTCCAGATTTAATTTGTTAATTTTTATTTCTTTACACTTAAGATCATAGTTTTAAAACTCATATCTCTCACCCCAACCAAATTCATTCTTTTCATGTCTAAGAATTCTAGCTTCTAGTGACTCTAAGACTATTTCATACCTAATTTCTAGTTTGGCTTTGTTATGCTTTTCTCTCTCAGTATCATAGTTCTTTGAGAATTTTAATGATTCAAGACTTTTGAAACATTTTGTACCTCACTATCAGAAGAACTTGATGAGTTTGATGAAGAGATTGCCATCAAAGCATAGTTGACTGGTTCAACTTCAAAATCATTGCTCCAGTCATAGCCTCCTAGACCATCTTGAGCCACCAGTGCCTGAGATGAAGATTCAGTTGTTTGTGCATTGCTCCTGCCATTGTCACCATAAGGTCTTCTTCCTTGACTCCTTCCAGATCTACATTCTCTAGCAAAATGCCCTTTTCTGTGACAGTTGTAGCACTCAATCTTTGACTTATCAAGAGAAACAGGTCATTTTTCTTTGAAGTCCATATTTCTTCCTGTCCTCTGAATGAACTTCTTTACTCTGACAGTCAACATAGCCACCTGCCATCGAAGATCCAATTCCTCTAAGTCATCTCCATCCATCTGCTGAAAATCCTCATTCTCAAGTTGAGGACTGGTTGTTGGTTGTGCAAGAAAGGAGTAAGCTATATCATGAGCACTTGGAGTAGATGGAACTTGATTAATTCCACCAGCAGTACTAACCCCAAAATCTCCACTGGCAGTACTAACTTCATTAGTACTGTTAGTATTCTCAGAGGAAAGAAAAGCCAAATTCTGAGAAGCAGAGTTGGAACCTGAAGACCTTTTCAATTCATCTTCATACACCCTAAGATTGTTGTAAAGGTCATCAATATCAACCTCATCAATATCTGGTTTATTTCTCATGATCAGTGCTATTTGACTCCATGAAGGAGGAAGACTTCTTAAAAACTTCTGATTAATGTCTTCCTTTGATACATAGGCTCCATGAATTTCCAGTTGACTTATGAGTTTCTGAAATCTATCATAAGCCTTATCCAAAGTTTCATTAGATGCAGTAACAAAATTTTCAAACTGATGTTTCAGAACATTCTTTTGCATCTTTTTGGATTCCTCATTACCTCCAAATCTAGATTTTATTGCAGCCCACAAAGATTTAGCATCAGGAACATTGTGGAACTTGAGGAGGTACTCATCAGGTATTGCTAAGAGCAAGATGCTCTTAATCCTTTCTTGATTCCTTCTAGCAGCCAATTGTTTTGCAGTCTTAGGAACAGGAGGACTAGATTGTTCTCCTGAAGGTGTAGCCTCATCTTCTAGATCTCCATTGACAATAATATCCCACAGATTATGATCTGTGTGACAAATGTATTGTCTCATCCTCATACTCCAAATATCGTATTCTCCCTTCTTAATGATTGTTGGTGGAGGAGTATCTTGATCAGCCATCTCTTTGATTTGTAGTAATTCTGATTCAAAAGAAGTTATTCTTTTTCAGAGTTTCCTCACAAGCTCTAATACCACTTGTAGGATCCCTTTGCTTAATGTATCTTAACCTTTAGCTTGTAAAGGGTTTGTTGCCTTAGATAAATCTAAAGTAACAATGATGAAACAATGATTAACCACTATTGATTACGCGGAATTTAATCAACAATGTAAAGAAGAACACAATCAAAACACTTTTATATTGAACTTTGAATCTGCCTAGGTTACAAATTACAAACTATGTTTACTATCTTGATCCCTATGATCTTCTATAGAACTGTATCTACAAACTATGCCTAGGGATCCTTTTATAGACTAAGGAAACCCTAATGGGCTTTACAAAACGCGTATAAAGATAATGCATATCTTTTCCTAAGATATCTCATGCATATCTTTAACTCTAACTAATTTCTGCGTAAGCAGACTTAACTATTACATAAACAGTATTAACTATTTAATACTGCCAGTACTAACTATGATAAACCTTCTACCAGTACTAACTATTATACTAGCAGAATTAACTATAATACTAACAGAATTAAGTCTGTTATACAAAATTCCTAACAATTTACGGCCTTAGAAATGTCGTTTAATAATGATACGAGGCTGTAAATGAAGTTCGAGCAGAAGTTATAAAAGTTTTCAAAACATGTCAATGGCTTGCTATTATTTCAGATAGCAACCCGATCTTCAATTTAAAGGCAAGTTTTTCGACAAAAAGAAAACTTGACCTCACAACGGGAAATTAATTTTTCTCGGGTATAAATAACTTAATATTCATACAAAGGCTTGTGTTTACTTTGCAACACAGCCCGTGCTTCCTTTATACAAATTAATTTATGTGTTAGTGCATTTATTTGTTAAAATATGATAAATCTTATTTTTATGGCGTTGATTTTCAAATAAAATTTAATCATCTTTTGGTTTCATTAAAAAATCATTTTCAAAGACAATTTGAACCATCAAATAATGACTACAACTCTTTAAATAGAAAACGGGTCATTATTTGAGGGGGAGAATTTGTCAAATTATCTTCTTCAAAATTCATCAAGTGATAAAAGAAAAAAAGTTTTAAACAATAACGGATTAATATTTAAAGGGGATTTAATTAAATTTAACTCATTTTGGCTTTATAAGTTATGTGTTTATGCCTTTAGGGATTTGATAACAAATCTTAAGGCCTAGTTTAGTTCAATAGAACATTTAGGGACTATTTGTGCCAAAATGAAACTTGTATATGCCTTAGTAATGTTATTATAAGGAAATAGAAATGAGTATATACTTTAGGGGGCATTTGTGTCAAAAATCAAAAGATTTTATATAACAAACACCCCCTACCCATCTCATTCACTCATCACACATAAACACACCCTTCCCCTCTCATAGAACTCGTCCCTTTCAAGAACATCTTGATTTCGTGCATTTCAAACCTTAAGGTAAACTAGATAGTTGTTTCATATACTCTAACCATCTCATAATCAAAAGGAATTGGCATAATCCATATGTTTTTGTTTAAAAACCCTAAAAATTGGTTTAGGGTTCTTCAAAAATTAAAATGTGTTAATCTTTAAATTGAACGAGGGGTTTTGATCTCTAAGGGATATAGAACACTAGGCTAAAACAGTTTTGAATGGGGTTAACAAATGAATGTGTTTAGTGTGATTCTTGGGTCAAAAATTGAGATAAAATGGGAAGAACATTAAAAAGTTCTTGGGTTTGTGTTTATTTGAGTTATAATGTTCCTAAGTGAGTATTTGAGTGTGCTAAAATAAGAATAAACACCAAAACTTGATTATCTTGGGTTTTATGTGTTCATTTAGGTCAAAAATTACATAGGTTGAGATTTTCGTAGTTAATTCATGTTATAAATGGGTCATATGATGTTTATGGTTGCTAAGGGTCATGTTGAGAATGATTTAGATGCTTAAAAGTGAAAATTATGTTTGCCTAAAAAATGGCCTAGGCAAAGTATACATTTGTACTAGGCGAACTATACTCTAAATGTGAACTAGGTGAATTATACGTGTTGTCCACTAGGCGAACTATACATGTTTTCCACTAGGCGAAGTATACATCATCACTAGGAGAATTATACATGTTTTTTACTAGGCGAAGTATACATCATCACTAGGCGAACTATACATGTTTTTCACTAGGCGAAGTATACATTAAACTGGGCGAATTATACACCATTTATAGAACTGGGCGAAGTATACAGTTTTTAAATAGGCGAATTATACACTAATATTTACTCAAGGCGAATTATACACTAAGATTAATACTAGGAGAATTATTCCTAAATTTCAATATAAGTGATTTATTCCTTCAAATTATCACTAAGTGACTTATTTAGGGTAATTTTTTTTTGTATTCAATATAGTTGCTTAGGTATTTATATCTGTCCAATTGTTAGTTTGTTAACCTTCCAAGTTGACTTTCTAACCTTTATTCATCGACCTGTGTCTTAATTGCTTGCCTAATAAATCTGTACATGGTCCCTAGTTTAAATTCACTTCTTGCATCTAAAATCTATCCTCATGAACCAAATTTTCACTGAATAAAATACATATATGTTTGTTTGTATATAAACTGTATTTGACAAATCTCAGCAGAACCATGACTACTACTGTCGCTCAACAAGTTGCTCTTGACAATGCCTTGGTACCACTTGAGAATCGAGTTGAGATTGGCAAATGCAACCTGAGAATTGATCTTGCAAATACTCAGAAAGAACCCACCTATCAAGTTGTATTAGACACTCTTGCACTCACCACTTGCTATCATGTTTCCTTATCATTGCAGAAGTTCCAGAGATATATATGCATTAGTTTTGGTTCACCATTAACAAGAAAGACTCTACTTCTTACCAGTTCAAGATTGATAAGAAAAGGTTCACTCTAAACATGGAAGTATTACGAGAAATCTTCCAGATTTGTCCTAAACTTCCGAATCAAGAATTTGATGCACTTCCCTCATATGAAGAAATTGTCTCCTTCATCAAGGAACTTGGATACAAAGGAGACATTAAATTTATCTATGTTGTTGTTGATCATATGTATCAACCATGGAGAACCTTTTCTTTAATCGTCAATAAGTGTCTATCTGGGAAAATAACAAATCTTCACAAGTTGTGACTTTCAAGGCTCAAATTCTATAGGAGATGTTCTATAAGAAGAATGTTGACTTTGTCGAACTACTCTAGGAAGACTTCACATTCTAAATAGAGAACAGAGACATCGAGAAGCAAGAGAAAATGTATTATCGCAAATTCACAAACGCTATCATTCATCACTTCATGACTAAAGACAAGTCAATTTCTATAAGAAACAGAATGTTTATGCATACTACAGAGGATGACAACATTTTGGGTCTTCTGAGATTTGTCTCCAAATCTGAAGACTTTCAAGTATATGGAGCACTACTTCCTGAAGTAATGACTAATCAGATGATGCGGAATTCTTGTGCCTACGAGACGTATCTTGCATATGCAACTGGAGTTGCAACTCCCAAGAAAGCAAGAAAGTTCAAGAAACATGATTTTCCTTTGAAAAAGAGAACACTTGTTACTATAGAAGAAGAAGAGCCTGGACCTACTAAGAAAGTTGTACCCTCCAAGAAGTCTTCTAGAAAACAGTCTACTGGTGTATAAATCCGAGACACTCTCGGTGTGTTTGTGTTAAAGAAGAAGTCACCAACAAAGGCTGAAAGAAGAAAAGGAATTGATTTGCTGTCTGAAGTAGCCTTATTAGAGGAGACTCAGGTGAAGAAAGTTCTTAGAAGAAGCCGTCATAAAACAACAATCCATCAAGCAAGTGGCTCGGGTAATGGAACTGGTTCTACACTAGGGGTTCCTAATGAGCCTAAAGGCAAGTCTGTTGACACACATGAAGGAACTAGTTTAAAACCAGGGGTTCCCAAAGTGTCCATAGCTGACTCTTCAGAAAGCGAGAATGAATCTTGGGGTGATAGTGGTGATGAAGCCAGTGTACAAAGTGATGATGAATATGTTCTTGAAAATGGTGATTGTAACACCCCCAAATTGGGTCGCAGCGGAATATGGGTCCGGGGCGTGTTACTTCTCAGATCAATCACACAAGATATATATAGAACGACCAAAAAGTCGTTTGAAAATGATACATTAGATTTAACAAAGTAATTGTTACATAAGCCCGAAGCTTAACTTGTTCACTTGATCAAAATACAAAGATTTTCAGCCCATAACAGATAACAAAATGAAATGCGACAAAATCTTTAATGCATGACATCCAATTCAAAACCACCAATGTATCCATCGCACCTTGTGCTTATTGATCCCCTGAAAAACATTGCTTTAAAACGTCAACAATAATGTTGGTGAATTCATAGGTTTGATAAATCATATATTGTAGGACCACAAGATCTCCCAAGTGTATGATAATGCAACAGATGCAGATATCATATAAATGTAATTACGTTGCTCTAAGCTCATGACACTGATGCTTGACATGTATGGATGCCAAATTAATGGCCGTTTGCCCGTGGTGATGTTCTAACCCGCAACATCCTATATTCGACATGGTATACGTTCGTTTCGCTAGTGATAGCTAATCACCCGAACGGGGTTGTCAAACCCAATAGATCTATTAATAACATTCGCGCTCACAATTAACAGTTCATGATAATGGGCTCAGATATGGGTTATCGCTACTTAGGCAACACGTAATCATAACATGAAACTTAACCACTTGTGTCCAATTGTAAAGCATTGCATGTTTTTCACCCCAAAAACTTTGTAAAACAAAAGCATGTAAAACGTGGGGCTATGAACTCACCTTGAGTTCTGATAATCCAAATATCGCAGATAATGCGTCACGTAAAAGATCGAATGCAACCTAAATTATCATAGGTCGTATAAGTACCGAGTACTTTAATTGATAACATTGAATATAGATTATATCGTACTATCGTTCGGGCTATCATAATTAAAGAGGTCATGACATGACGTTCGAGGATAGATCTAGTGATACAGACCAAGTAAATCTAGAGTCTGGGATAGCTCTCCATATAGTAATTTATACATCTAGAATCATATGATCACAAATATTGTCCTTCTAAATCTGTGTCTAGGATACGCTTCAGGCTTAACTAGTTAATTGGATATTACCAATAGTTTATTGATCGTGTTGACTAGCAGGTGAACCTAGATAATTCAACAATAACGTTCGGATTCCATTGGATAGTTGGACAAGTGGACTACTAGTGTATAAATCGCCATTAAGCAGTAAGTAGGTAAAGTCTCTATGAGCTAGGGTTTGACAAGATCACCATTGCTTTAATCCCTAAGATAGATTATAATCAGTAAATAAGGATGCTTTATGCGGATGTTTTAATTATGATAGAATTAATGTGTCTAGGTCTTAGGATGATGTAACACCTAAGTCTTAAGAATGATATACCGCCTCAAGAGAAGAAATCATTGCACTAAATAAACAAACAAACTTTCTAATCAGATTAATAATGGTTAATATAGTTTTCTTATATTTGGCTTGACCGCTCTTTTATCTTTTGTTTGTTTGCTTGCGTAGGTTAAAGTGCCTTGAATTGATTGTAGTCACCAACCAAACCGTGCCAGTCTCTTAGACTGAAAACCCCCATTTTCCTGTTAGAATTAGGATTAGGACTGACATAGGTTTAGAATAGGATAGAATTAACAAAGATTAGATAGCCAAAATATTAATTAAATTGATAGATTTAACCTTGCTTCAAGTGTTCGACACCCTACTTACGATGAAACTACTACCGATCGGGTGCACTGCCCATTAAAGTGTTGTTTTTGGTTTAGTCGGCAAAATATAAATTTAAAACTTGAATCAATAAAATATACACCACACAACGACACATCGAGTTTTTAGCACCGCTTCTAGGGAGTGAAAATTAATCTTGATTTTTATTTGATATTTTAGTTTTTAACATTAGATTAGATCTAATCCTTAGGAGTAGTGTAATTTAAATTAGTGTATATTCTTGTATATTATGTATATTTGTTAGTTTAGTTTACTTGTTTATTTGTTTGTAATTAATTGTTTGCGTATTTAATTGTTTTTCTTAATACAATGTTCTGGTCGATAGCTGAATACGGCGTATCTACTTCCATCAGATACGGCATATCCAACTTTTTGTCCAATACAGCGTATTCATTCAACTAATTAATACGGCGTATCCAGTTCCATTGGATACGACGTATCGATCATCTGAAACAAAAACAGATTCTAAGTTTTCTATATTTGATTTCCGTGCTAAAAAAATTTTCCTACCTTTCTTCAGAGCGAATCCTACTGATTGCTTATCTCTTGTTACAGGTAGTGCATGACAAGGAATTCATCTAACGAACTATTCACACCTTACAAAGAACCTGAATAAGAATTTTGATCATCTAGGAGATACTTCAAGTCACTAAGCCTTGACGAATTGAGATCACCTGATTTCAATTCATTTTCGGACCAAGAATACTCGGAGAAAGAAGAAGCGGAAGCAATGGCGGAAACCATGGAGCAATACATGAGCAAGACGCAAACGGAATATGGATCGGGAGTTGCTAGGCCTAAGATTAAGGAAAAAGATAGTTTTGAACTGAAAGGCCAATTTCTTAAGGAGCTTCGAGAAAACACGTTTAGCAGTTCGGATAATGAAGATGCGAACAAACACATTGAGAAAGTTCTCGAAATTTTTGACTTATTCCACGTTCCTAACATCACTGATCAACTAATGCTCCGAGTCTTCCCTATATCCTTAACCAGAGCCGCAAGTCGTTGGCTAAGAAACGAACCAACTGGTTCGATCAAAACTTGGGAAGATCTTAAAACTACGTTTTTAAACAAATATTGCCCACCTGGTCGAACTGCAAAGAAAATGAAGGAAATTAACAACTTTCAGCAAGAACCAGATGAAACCCTTTATCAAGCATGGGAGCGCTTTAAAGAACTCTTGATGAAGTGTCCTGTTGGGATTAAAAGACTTCTTGATTATCTTAGAGTTACGGCTGATAAGGTTTGTGTTACTACTGTTAGCATAAAGTTAGTGCTGTTCATTAACTTTAATGAAAAATATGCTAAGTATTTAGTACTGCTAGTGTAACTTAGTACTGCTAGTGTATATTAGTACTGCTAGAGTATATTAGTACTGCTAGTTACTACTGCTAGTATATGTTAGTACTGCTAGAGTAAAGTTAGTACTGCTGGAGAAGATTAAAGAAAATATTCTAAGTAGTTAATGTTGCTTGTACACAGTTAATGCTGCTGGTGTATAAGTTACTATTGTCAGTGTTCAAAGTTAATGCTACTATTACAAAGTTACAACGACTAAAAAGATTAAGACTGCTAGAAGATTTTCTACTATCAGAGAAAGGATAAAGACTGCTCAGAGAAAAGATAAAGATTGATTGGAAATCAAGATTACTTAGTTGATAATGATTGTTATTTATAGAATAGATCTTTGAGAATATTCTAAGTTTTAGGAATATATTGTAAATCAACTAGGACTCCTTGGTGTATAAAAGGAGGTCCTATGGCATAGAGTTTGACATCTTTTGTTTTGATATCGTTATAGCTTCAAGGTTTTGTAACCCTAATACTAGTTAGAGTATTCGTATTAATATATTGAAGCTTTGTTTGTTAATATGTGTGATCATTAGAATTACTGTTCTATTGCATATTCTTTTTATTGATTAAAGATTAGATTCCGCATAATCTTTGATATATTTTACAAAGTTTCTATCATAGTTATGTAGGATTTATCTTGCATAACTAAACCTTACACAAGCTAAGGAATTCAAGATCCATTCAAGTGGGACTAACAAGTGGTATCAGAGCTTGTTTCTTTGAGAAACTTTGCTAAGAAGACATGGATCAAGACTCAGCACATATAGTGGATGCATCAAAAGTGCATATGCTCAAACCAGGTGAGTATGACCTTTAGAGGATGAGGATGGAACAGTACATCCAGATGATTGATTATTCTCTATGGGAAGTCAAAGAATGGTAATGCACCTCCAATAACAAAAATTGTTGAAGGTGTTGAGACTATAACTGCTCCTGCAACTACTAAAAAAAGACACAAAGGAGATTAGAGTTAAAGGCAAGAAGCACTTTATTGATGGGCATACCTAATGAACATCAATTGAAGTTTAACCCCATCAAAGATACCAAGTCATTGCTGCAGGCCGTTAAGAAGAGGTTTGGAGGGAATGCTGCTACTAAAAAGACCCAGAGGAATCTTCTAAAGCAGCAGTATGAAAATTTTACTGCATCTAACTCAGAGGTGTTAGATCAAACCTTTGATAGGCTTCAAAAGTTTATCAGTCAGTTGGAGATTCATGGTGAAAGTATCTTACAAGAAGATGTGAATCAAAAGTTCTTAAGAAGTCTGTCACCAGAATGGAACACACATACCATTGTGTGGAGGAACAAGCCTGAGATAGATACATTAAGCTTGGATGATCTTTACAACAACCTGAAGATCTATGAACTAGAGGTCAAAGGGACATCAAGCTCAAGCTCAAACACACAAAACATAGCCTTTGTGTCCTCAAACAACACCAGCAGTACAAATGGAGCAGTTAATATTGCTCATGGTGCTACAACTGCTAGCACTCAAGCTACTGTTGTTAACTCAACAACAATTGACAACTTGAGTGATGCTGTCATCTGTGCTTTCTTTGTAAGTCAACCAAACAATCCACAACTTGACAATGAGGACTTGCAGCAAATTAAGCCTGATGATTTAGAAGAGATGGATTTAAGGTGGCAGATGGCTATGATAACAAAGAGGGAAAGGAGATTCTTAAAGAACACTTGAAGGAAGTTTTCTGTAAATGGTACTGAGACCATTAGGTTTGATAAGTCCAAGGTGGAATGTTATAGCTTCCATAAAAGGGGACACTTTGCAAGGGAGTGTATGGCTTCACGGAACCAAGAAAACAAGAATAGGGATAACACAAGAAGGGTTGTGCCAGTGGAGACAACTACTTCTAATTGTTTGATGTCTTGTGATGGTTCTGGTTATGATTGGAGTGATCAAGCAGAATAAGGTCCAACTAACTTTGCACTCATAACTTACTCTTCTACAAGTTCTAACTCTGAGGTATCTACTGATTCAAACTATTCATCATCTTGTTTGAAAAATGTTAAAATTCTTAAAGAACAAAATGAACAACTGTTAAAAGACTTAAGAACATCTAAGTAAAATGCTATTACTTATAAAACAGGTTTAGAGTCTGTAGAAGAAAGACTTCTAGTTTATAAGAAAAATGAGTCTGTTTATGAGGAAGATATCAAGGTCTTAAAACGTAAGATTCATTTAAGAGAAGTAGCTATTACAAAGCTTAGGAGGAAGTTGGATCTGGCTCAAAAACAAAAAGATGAAATTTAGCTAACTGTAGAAAATTTTAAGAATTCGTTTAAAAACTTAAGCAAACTAATAGACTGTCAGATAGTTGATAAGTGCAAAACAGGTTTAGGGTATAATGTTGTTCCACCACCCTATACAGGAAACATTATGCCTCCAAAACCTGATCTATCATTCTCTGGTTTAGAAGAGTTTACAAGTGAGCCTATAGTTATTAAGCCTATAGTTGAGAAAAGTGAAGCTAAGGCTAGTGAAGCAAAGCCTAAAGCAGTTAGGAAGAATAATGGTGCTCCAATTATTGAGGATTGGGTGTCAGATAGTAAGGAAGAAAATGTGTCTCAAACTAAGATTGAAAAGAAAACATTTAATCCTAGTTTTGCTTAGATAGAGTTTGTCAAACCTAAACAGCAAGAAAAGACTGCTAGGAAAACTGTCAATTATGTTAAGCAAAATAGGCAAAACATTCATACTCCTAGAGGCAATCAAAGAAACTGGAATAATATGATGTCTCAAAGATTAGGAAGTAATTTTGAGATGTTTAATAAAGCTTGTTATGTATGTGGAAGTTTTGATCACTTGCAGGTAGATTGTAAAAAGGTGAATCAAAAACAGTTTCAAAATACAAAACCTATTTGGAACAATGCTAAAAGGGTGAATCATCAGAATTTTGCCAAAAAGACTCACCCCTTCCCTAAAAAGAACATGGTTCCAAGAGCAGTACTAATGAAGTCTGGCTTAGTATCAGTTAATATTGCTAGACAAGTTAATGTTGCTCACTCAAAAACAACAGTGAATGCTGCTAGACCAATGTCATATCTTTCTAAAACAGCACATTCAACTGTTAAGAGGCCCATTCATAAGAATACAACATTTAAAAACTATAATTTTAATCAGAGGGTTAATAATGTTAAGGATAAAAATGTTAATACTGCTAAGCCAAAAGCAGTAGTTAATGCTGCTAGGCCAACAACACTAGTTAATACTGTTAAGGGAAATAATGTTAATGCTGTTAAGGCCTCAGCTTGTTGGGTTTGGAAACCAAAGACTAAAGTTTTAGACCATGTTTCTAAACACAACAGTGCATCAATCACCCTAAAGAAGTTTGATTATGTTGATGCACAAGGCAGATCCAAGTTAGTGATGGCTTGGGTCCCCAAAAGAAACTAATTTTCTTATCTAATGTGCAGGGCAATCCACAAATGGATTTATACGATCAAGGAGTGATTGATAGTGGATGCTCAAGGCACATGACAGGGAACATGTCCTATCTTACAGACTATGAAGAGATAGATGGAGGATATGTTGCCTTTGGAGGTAACCCCAAAGGAGGGAAAATCACAGGCAGAGGTACAATCAAAACTAGTAATTTAGATTTTGAGAATTTGTATTTTGTGAGAGAGTTAAAGTTTAACATCTTTAGTGTCTCACAAATGTGTGACAAAAAGAATAGTGTTCTCTTTAATGACACTGAATGTATTGTTTTATCTCCAAACTTTAAGTTAACTGGTGAAAATCAAGTTTTACTTAAAGTTTCTAGAAAGAACAATGTGTATAGTGTTGATTTAAAGAATATTGTTCCTAAAGGAGGTCTAACTTGTCTCTTTGCAAAAGTCACATCTGATGAATC
>BQNB010124156.1:0-19983 GCA_026074375.1 Tanacetum coccineum
AAACCCTCTCAATCTTCTCAAAATAAAAACCTTCTCAATCGATCCAGCTTATATATATATTAAACCAAATATATATTTGAAACATGAATGATATGACAAATGACAAATACCTATATTATGATGTATTGTGACTTTGTTGTTACACGTTTGATAACATTACCTTCTTTTACAGCCAAAAATGATGTATCCTTTATTAATGGCCATACTTACATTAATTCCTTGTACAGTTGGCCTCTTTATTTGGTAGTTGCAGCTGTTACACCTTTTTACGTGTTTTCTTTAGTATATGTGGGATTAATTTTCTCTCATGTTTGAACTCAAGACCTCTAGTCACTTTTGTCCTAAAAGGTTAAACCATTACCACTAAGTCGCCTCTAATAGTTACACCTTTCTATGTTTGTTTATCGATACATGCCAAAACGTTTATAACAAAATAGAAGATAAGAAATGAACTAGGAATCTTAGGCTTCGTTTGTTTTTCAGAGGTTTTACCTATTCATCGGTAAACCATGTCTGCAGAAGAAGAGTTACATCTAAGGTCTTCATCTGCATGAAAAAAACCGTTTGTTTTTTGTTTTATTGAAGTATTTCTTTCATTTTTTTTTATCTTTTTCACTAGTGTTTAGAGGTGGCAAAACATTTCTTTTTTTACGTTTTCCTCTCTTCCTTACGTTTTCGTCCACTTTTTTTACGTTTTGACCGTTTTTTTACGCTTTGTCTGTTTTTTATGTTTTCATCCGTTATTTAACGTTTTATTGTTTTTTACGCTTTCCTTCGTTTTTTTACGTTTTGTACGTTTTTTACCTTTTCGTTCGTTTTTTACGTTTTCGTCTGTTTATTTACGTTTTTCACGTTTTCGTACGTCTTTTACGTTTTTGTCTGTTTTTTACGTTTCCGTACGTTTTCGTACGATTTTTACGTTTTCGTCCGATTTCATCTGTTTTTTTACGTTTTTATCTGTTTTCTTATGTTTTTTTACGTTTTCGTCTGTTTTTTACGTTTGTGTACGTTTCTTATGTATTCGTCCGTTTTTGCACGTTTTCGTTTGTTTTTTTACGTTTGCGTCTGTTTCCGCACGTTTTCGTATGTTTTTTACGTTTTCAGTATCGATATTTTCACATGATTAACCGATATTTTTCACTATATTAAAGCATACATCCGAAATTATCCACATAACCTACTTTCTTTTTAACCGCCTCTATTTATGCCATGTAAATTCTTAATATAATCAGTTTCATATACTTAACGTTTTTCGCTGTTTTTTTAACAGTTTGTGTACGTTTCTTATGTATTCGTCCGTTTTTGCACGTTTTCGTTTGTTTTTTTACGTTTGCGTCTGTTTCCGCACGTTTTCGTATGTTTTTTACGTTTTCGTCTGTTTCCGATGAAAGTGAATGAAAACGTTAAAAACAGACGAATACGTACGTAAACGTAAAAAAACAGACGCAAACGTAAAAAGTGGACAAGAACGTAAGAAAAGGGACGAAAACATAAAAAAACGAACGAAAACGTAAAAAATGAACGAAAGCGTAAGAAAACGAACGAAAGCGTAAAAAATCGGCCAAAAACGTAAAAAAACAGACGAAAACGTAAAAAATGGACTAAAACGTAAGAAATCGAACGAAAACGTAAAAAACAGACGAAAGCGTAAGATAACGCACGAAAACATAAAAAAGGGAGGAAAACAAACGAAAACAGGCGAAAACGAATGAAAACAGACAAAAGCGAACGAAAAACAGACAAAAACGCAAAAAGGCGGATGAAAACTAAAGAAAACGGACGAAAACGTACCAAAACGGACGAAAACGTAAAAAACGGACGAAAACATAAAAAACGGACGAAAACATACCAAAACGTAAGAAAACGTAAAAAGACGAACGAAAACGTAAAAAGACGGACGAAACGTAAAAGGACGGACAAAAACGTGAAAAGACTGATGAAAACATAAAAAGACGGACAAAAACGTTAAGAAAACGTATAAAAACTGAGAAATACGTACGAAGAAGCAAAAAAGTGAAAAATTGGGTGGTGGTGGTGGGAGGTGGCGTTGAAGAAGTGGAAAAAAGTGAAAGATTATGTCTGAAATATTGAAGAAGTAAGAAGTGCTTTTTAGCACTTATGTCTGCAAAAAACAAACACACTTCTTTGGTAACCTCTTTTCTCGTGCAGACAAAAGAGGCAAGAAGTGCTTTTTTAGAAAAACAAACGAAACCTTAGATAGAAAGAAATAGACTCGAAATTGCATTTCAATAAGTTCAAGATGATTACAGAAATAGAGGGAAGAAGGAATCAGTTACAATGAACTTTTTTAATGAGTCTGATCCTGTTTTTATACAAAATGAATTAACTACTTTTGGCACCAAAACTTCTAACTGCCATTTGAACTTGACACGTGCCTCCCAGTGCGTTTTAATTTAAGCTCGTATAATTTTTTTCTTTTTACACGAACAAGGTTTTTAACCCGTGCTTCGCTGCGGAGCGCAGGGTTTTACGTTCTCGTTACAGTGTTCTTTGGCGTGGGCTTTGACGTCCGTTAATGATGGATGGAGTTGCAAATTTGGTAAACCTGTGCAGCTAGTATGCAGCCGACAATAATGGTATCGAACATGTTAATGTTGTCGTTCGCGAAAACACGTATATTTTAATAACTGTTTGCAACATAAACAGAGTTTAGAGTTATGAACACGCATCTTTGCAGTTTTTTCCTATCGCAACAAACTATGAAATTTGCTTGCATGTAGAATATAAAGTAACATAATGTTGCGACTAAACACAAAGTATGGACCAAATATGTGTGTTAAGCTCATATGATCACTTACAAATGACGTGGCAATGCTGCTCACACTTTACAAAATTATTCTTTTACTTGTAATTCTATTAAATCATCATATGTATACATTCTTCATGTCTTCATTTCTTTGGAGGTTCCTTCCTCCCATACACTTGAAAAAAACAGAGTGTTGTAAAATTGTAAATAGGCATGAGGACTTGCAAACGAACAAAACAAAGACAAAAGATTGAATGATTAAAAATCTTTAAAGCAAGTGGTGTTTGCCAAATGTCTATCCATTATCTGGCTTTGTTATTTGGCCATAAAATGTATCAGCTTATTAGATATTGCCTATATTTGCCTCTAGAAAAGCAAAAGCAAGAGTTTGTTTGAGGGTCGCTGTCATTAACTAAAAAGTGCAAGAAGATTGTTCATCAACCTGTAATCCAAAAACAATGCCCCTCACGTATTCTTTCGTTATGCGGAAACATCCAAATTTTAGATGAGACTTCAAGATTATACAAGAAGAATTCCATTGCAAACACTTGAAAGTCATTTCAATTTCCGCTTTTCATTCTTATCACTTTGCAATGGCTTTTATTAATCTAAAGTAAGTTACCTATTATATTCTTATTCCATAATTGTGTTTCGATCTTTTCTGATGCAGTTAGCTCCCATGTGTCTTTTTCCTACGATAGAAACGTTTACGGTAATTCAACTATTTACCGTCACAATGTTTTTAAGATAAATAAAAAGATCATGGAAACTTCAGCTTTCTTCCTGGTCTTTACACCTCTATCAAGCTTGTCAACAGCTTGTTCTGTGATAAAAAGTTAAAAACGCAACCTCATTCTATTAGCGCTTGCTTTTCCGTTTCTTAAAAAAAAGCAGGAAAAACATTTGCAGTTTGACACCTAAAAGAGACCCACCTTCTGTTTTTAAACTTGAATGGCACCTCATTGTCTCCTTTACTCATAAACGCATTTCCAACTTGAACTTTTCCAATCAGCCTCACTATAACACAAATTAAAATAGTCAAACGGGCGCGTTATGGTTTATACTCATATTATTCATATAAAATGAACAATCGTTTGTGTAAATTTATACCTAGCGTAAAGTCTAGCTAGTCTTCCAAGAGAAAATGCCGACGTAGTGTCCCAGGAAAACATGCGGCTGTGCCTTTAGTAGCTTCAACTGTACTATCAAATTCACATCTTCTATAGCAAGTGAAGTATACGTCTGCTCAGTAAATAAAAAAATTTGTTAAGTAAGAACATGTAAGAAAACACAAAGTATATACACCAATTAGTTGAAGCCGAAATACCTAAAGTCATTTATATAATTGATACCACATGCATCTTTCCATGCTAATTCAAAAAGGATAAATCCATACAAAGTCCTACGCACTCTGCTATTTGCGAGAAATAAACTAAGTTTCTTGACAGGTAGCAAATCTCACTTTCTTGATAGTGTTGCAGCATCAATAACCAAGAACCATTTTCTTAAAATTTCAGACGGGGATGGAGTTTCAAGACAGTAATTTAGGTGGCTTAGCCACTAACCGTTGTTTACAGGAGAGTAGGCAAAAAACTGCAAACAAATTCACCGGGAGCCTTTTTATATACCTTTTATAGTTTGGTAAAAGTTATAAAAAAAAGTTTGTGCGTTCAGAACAAAATTTTGTATGGAAATAGTTTGAGTTTGAGAAATGATCAAACATAGGAAATAGGTTGGAAGAAAATGTATGCAACAACTTCTCATTTTCATCCCCTTCTTTGATAGTCCTTGAATTTCGAACACTTTTACCTGATATATATAATTTCGGTATGTCCCAAATACTCCTAGTTTTTGCGATGACGTGATCCAAATGCACCGACATATTGGCTAAAATCACGCGACTTCCTATAATCAAGGTCATGTCTCATACCTCATTGTTCATGAACACTTAGACGACACAACTTAAAAAATCACAGGGCATGTAACAAAATATATACAAAATCCCACTAACCTTGCGTCGCAGCATTACTCGGTCCCACGTGTTCATTTGACACATTGTCATTGTCATTAGATGAGGTCAACCGCAGCAGGTAGCCTTCTGTCATTCATGCGTTTTCGTATTTCCACATTTTACAAACTATTATCTTTCTTTCTTCTTGCGGCTACATTATTTCTTGCTCCTCACCTGTAGACAAAATCAATAAAAACAGTAAAAACTACCTCAACGATAAACGTATGCAATCTGAACAAAATTTACTAATGGTATTTTTCTTCCAACCTATTTCCTATATTTGATCATTTTTCAAACTCAAACTATTGCCATACAAATTTCTTAATGTAGTAGAAGTCGACCAAAATATTTGGGATTTTCCTACATTAAGCTCCCAATATCAATTGTTTAACACAACCACTCAGGCACATGTAGAATGTCCAAGCAAGCAAAACTGTGTTGGTGTCATAAAGCTAACTTGCTACTCGTATTTCCTAATCTTAAAGTTGCCTAATGATACAGACGTAGACACATGGAAAGGGAAAGTGAGCTTTTAATGTGTCATGAACTAATTTGAGAGGATATGTCAACCATTTTCACTGTCAACATTCTGAAACTGTTAATAGAATTTGCCACTAAAAAACTTTATATGTGGAAGACACGATATTTTGTTATGTGCTTCAATCTCCTTATCTATAAAGCAATTCAACAAAATAAAGATAGGGCAACCTTTTTTATAGAAGAAACATAAACATATCAATTTGATAAATACAGTAGCAGGTTTGGGTGTGCGAACTCTTCACGACTTTACTTGTCAAATAAAAATATTACACGTATCAAGTTTTGGGTAGTTCTGGCATATTGTCACATGGTAGCACAAAAATGTCACTTACAAACCAATTTTATTAATACGGAAAATATAGCCTTTCCTATCTCGGTAAAAAAGTTTCTCCTTAAAATTCCATGAGCTTCCAAAGTGGAGTACAAAAAAAGGTAAGTCTTACCTAAACTGCTAAACAGTCAAAATAGGTTACAAAATGGCTTGAGTGTATGGCTTCTAGAAGTGGAGTATCACGCTAAAATTGATAAGAGAAACTTTTAGTCAAGTAAATGGCTTCAAAAACGCTTAGAGAAACTAGATCGAGAGAAACTATAGTCAACCATAAGCCGCGCAACATAAAATGGCTTCAAAAGTTCCCAATTTTGAGAAACTTTGGCAACCTAAACTTCAAAACATTAACATGATAAACGAGAAATTTGAAAGTCGTATTACCTAAACTGCCTAAAAAGTCGTACCAAACTGCTAAACATAAAAAATTCGTTAAAATTGATACTCCACCGCCCCATGGTGCAATTGATAAAAAGCCATTACTTGACTGTTATTTTTAGAGAAACTGAGCGGTTCTGAGTAAGCATGTTAAAATGCTTATTATGATCACAAATAAACTGGAATCAAATACACATTAATAAACTTTCAACCCATTCAACCTATTTCATGAATTTTTTTGCTGGTGTTTAGCAAATCCTATTGCCTATAAAGCTTCCATTCTTTTAGCTAATAAGCAACTAAACATAAAACCATATACATAATCCGCACAAAAAATTAACAAACGCAATAAATTTTATATGCCTGAAGCCCTGAAGCCTTTTATAATCAATCTCATCATTCTTGTCATCTTCACTCCTTCATAACGTAGTAAGCATTTTTCAAACCCATTTCAGTCCAATCAAAACCCATATAAAAAACATAAACAGAAAAGTCAGAAATCAATTTAAAAAAAAAACCTTTCGTTAAGATAAAAACAAGAATACAAACCTGAACTTTTAATGGTAGAAAATTAGCTAGATTCTTTAAAACCTCGAGACCTGCAAGAATTAGGAGAAAAAGCCGAATCAACAAAAATAAAATAAAATATATTAAACCGTGAAACATATTAACATACCTTTAATTTCAAATCTTCTGTGACACCTATAATTTCCCAAATCAGTTTAAGGTTTCTCGTGGTATTGATTTGGGGCTGAAAATACACAAACAATTTATGAGAGGAGCGACAATTGATTAAACTCAGCTTAGGGGTTTTATGTGTGTGAGATTACCGGGGGTGAGATATGGATGAGTGTGTGTGTTTGAGTCGGTGGAACTGGTAATAATTTTTTGGGCGGTAGATTAATGATAAAAGAGAGATGAGTCAGTGTGTTTCAGGAAGACACATATCCTTCTCATTAATATAATAAATTAAATGATTTTTCAGGCGGGTTGGGGCAAGTTTCAGGCGGTTCGGGGCAACTTCTGGCGGGTTCCGGTCGGTTGACCCGGCTGCTTTTGGCGGGTTGACCTGGGTGCATTAAATGGCATAGTTTCCAATTTCCGGTATTTGTATATGGGTTTTTCTATCTTGTGTCATAGGGGCACATGATAAGAACACCAAAAGTACACATGGTTTCACAGAAAAGTACATGGAGATCCACATAGGGATCCACATTTTGTGAATTCATGTGTACTTTTGAGACCCTATGTACTTTTTATGTAATTTTGGTTTTCTTATCATGTGCCCCTAAAGCATAAGATAGAAAAACCCTTTGTATATAAAGGTATAATTAGCTCTTTACGAGCAAATGCTTCTCACATAATTATTATGTCATTTCGGTGATTAAACAAATCAAGTCTCTCTCAGTTTGGTGCATGAGTTAATTAGAATGCAGAATCAATATTGATAATAGTAGCATGGTACTTTTCTTTTGGACAGCTGTGCATGGATAATTGTTTGTCCCTTTTTTTTCCGTCGAAAGAATAAGAAAACTTAACTGAGCCTGCATTAGACTATTGGATTAAATTAACAATTTTTTAAGGCCGTAGTAGATATCAGCCCATTAGAGTTAGGCTTTTATTTGGCCCAAATAAGAACCATGGTAAATAATTAAAAACGAGAAAATAAGCACCTGCTGCGTTGCGACGTGGCTTATTTGTACTCAACGTGTGCGTTTTTTTTAGCAAATTTTTTAGTTTCATTGTTAGGAACGAATGTTGCTGATTTTGCAATCTCGGCTTATCTTATGTATTTCTGGTGTTGTTTTTGTGTGACATGTAATAAAATCGCACAAGTTTAACATTTTTTATAAAATCGAGTGTATGTCAAAAGTATATCAATACTGTGTTCGTTTTGTTCGTAATCCAGAGGCCTTTCGACGATATATTTTTTGTTATAAAAAGCGCTAGATGGTTAGATATTTGGTACATAAAGTTTGTTATATAGAACAAAAATATTTTTATATATAATTCATACTTTCATAGAATTGTATGTCTTCGGCTCTTATGGTTTCTAAACAAACTTTAGGATAGTTTTGAAATTTATTTGGTAGGTTAAGGGTGAATTTTAGAAGTTTTAAAAAAAAGAAATATATATTAAACTTCAAAATCTTTTATAAATTCGCACGTCAAAGGTATATCAATAGTGGGCTCGTTTTGTTCGTAATCGTGAGGCCTTTTTGACGGTTTATTGTTTACTAAAAAAATCGCTAGATATTTGTTAGATATTTGCTAAATAAAGTTTGTTACATAAAAAGTTCAGGGTAGTTTTTGCGCTTCTTTACATAGTTCGGGGAGTTTTATATAATTTGTTTTTCTACATTCGCTTGGACCGGTCTTGGTCTACTTTTGGGCGGCTTAATGGATGAAATTAGTCCCACATGTTAAAAAGCGTAGTCTAGCACGGTTATATATTAGTTTCCTAAAAATGCTGATTTCACTTTTTTGATTCTTCATTTAGAGCGAGGAAATACGCGCCGCCGCAATGCGACGGAGCTTACTTTTACTCGATTCGTGTAAAAATTTCTGTCAAATTGTTAAGACGTCAACTTAACAATATGTGATATTACTTAAAAAGGTTTATTATTTTAAAAAATGTAAACAATTTTTTTTTTCATTAATGTTTTAAAATAATAAACTTTAAAGTATTTTTTATAATTATTAGGTAGGTTAAGGGGGTGTTTTAAAAGTTTTTTTTTCAAATATATATATTTTAGAAAATGTTAAGGGGGTGTTTTAAAAGTTTATTATTTTAGAAAATGTAAACAATTTTTTTTCATTAATGTTTTAAAATAGGGTTAATGTCATAAAATACCTACGAAGTTTCAAAATTGTCCCGACTTCACCAACGAACTAAATTTCGTCCTACCTACACCAACGAACTTTCAAATATTGTTCTAATATCACCCATATCATAAATTTTGCCTGACACGTGGCAGTTACCTTCCATGCTGGACCGATTTTTTTTGTTTTTTATAAATTAATTAAGGGTAAAAGTCATAAAATACCTATAAACTTTCAAAATTGTCCCGACTTGACCAACAAACTAATTTTCGTCATGCCTAGACCAACGAACTTTCAAATATTGTAATAAATACACCCATATCATAAATATGTTTTTCCATCCGTCCCATATAAGTGTCCACAATGGAATGTTTGAGGTCTTTTTTCATCAACTTTGACTGTAAATATTTGTGTTTGTGTTATATAATACTTAATAAAAATTATACCAATAAAAAATATATTTAAAACTCTATCAAAAACTGTCGAAATAGGTGGAAATCGGTCAAAAACGGTGGAAATCGGTCGAAATCGATCAAAACCTTCGAAAAATCGGTCAAAAGTGGTCGGAAAATCAGGTCAAAAACGGACGAAATTGAACGAAAAACTTCGGAATCAGTCGAAATGGAGGAAAACTATTCAAAATCGTAAAAATTGTCTAAGACGTACGAAAACGTCAAAAAACGTCGAAAATCGATCAAAAAAAAACGGTCGAAATTGGTCCAAACGAACAAAAACTGTCGAAATCGATTAAAATCGGTCAAAATGTAGAATCGTTCAAAAACGTTCCGAAAATCGTCAAAAACTGCGAAAATCGGTCGAAAATGGTCAAAAAACGTCGAAATCGGATCAAAACGTCGGAATCGTCGAAAACGGCGAAATCCGTCTAAAATGGTCGGAGATCGGTTAAAATCGTCCGAAAACTGTCAAAACCTACGTAAAATCGATCAAAAACGGACGAAAAACGGTAGAAATCGGTACAATAATAATAAACCAAACCATAATATCACACAAACCGTAAGTGGCTTCGTTCGTTGTCTAGACAGTAAACGAAATTTAGTTCGTTGGTGAAGTCAGTACAATTTTGAAACTTCGTAGGTATTTTATGACATTGACCCAAAGAAAAATAGTGGTGGTGATGGAGGAGAAATGGTTGAGGGTGATGTGGAATAAAAAAATAAAAAAAAATGACGTGGAAAATGTTGCCGGTCATATTGTCACATAATGAATCAAGATCGTTGAAGATCTTAGACAGTACGAAAATTTATTCGTTGGTGAAGTCGGGACAATTTTAAACTCGTAGATTTATGACATTGACCCTTTAAAATAATAACTTTAAAGTATTTTTTATAATTATATAGGATAGGTAATTAGAGGGGGTTTTTAAAAGTTTTTTTTAATTAAATAATAATATATATATATATAAATATTATATATAGTATAGTACTATATATATATATATATATATATATATATATATATATATATTATATATAAATATATATATAAATCTATATATAATATTATACTTAATATACTTATATTAAAACTCAACATTTTTTATTAAATCATACGCTCGTCTAATTTTTATAAAATCATACGCTCGTCTAAAGCATATCAATATTGGGTTCGTTTTGTTCTTAATCAAGAGGTCTATTCATCAGTATATTTCTTATTTTAAAAGTCGCTACATATATCGTTAGATATTTGATAAATAAAGTTTATTATATAAAAATGTTTAAATAGTAGAAACTTGAAGGGTTCTTTTGTAATTCTTTTTATTGAGTCAAAAAAATTTTGGGCTTGCGCTTGCTGGGTCGCTCTTTTTTCTTTTTGCTAAATATTAAGACGCATCGAAACGCCTTCGTATGCACCTTAATATAGTATTTTATTAATAGAGTTTGTTATATAAAAATGTCGTAAATAGTAAAAACTTGATGGTTTCTTTTGTAATAAAAATTTATTAAGTAATTTTTTGGCTTACTGGGCCGTTCCTTTTTTGTGATGCAGAGGGAATAATATATATATACAACGAGGGAATAAGCGGCAGTGTGTTACTACGGAGCCTAATATCTGATAGATTGTTGTAGCTCGTGAGTTGGCTGACAATGAACATTACGCATTATAAAACACAAACAACAAAATCGGAAAGAAAATTCATATGAAACATAAATTTTGTGATAGAAGGGTTCCAAATAATGATCATCCTTTAATTATATTGTTGTAGATACAATTTAAGCAAAAGAGATATAACAAATGAAAATAACTCGAGTCCTCAGAAGTTGAAACCTTAATTGTTACAATCTTTTGCTAAAGGAAGCATTAGATAAACCTTGTACAATGGCACAAAATTATGCAGCTGCATGTTGTGATCGGGACACCCATTGATAAGTTGCGAGCCATCGATAAGAGCCTTCCATGGCTCCGAAACTTACTTGAATTGAATCAGTTGCTTGAGATTACAAACTTTTTTGATAGTTTCCATTTGGATTTTGAAATCACAGTCACAACAGTCAAATGTGGATTGTTTTACTGAAAACACACCAACCGCAAACAAATTGCCAGATACTTCGTAAGTAAGCAAGCTCTAAGATCAGATGGGCAAATGATCCGAAGCTAAACGTCGTCGTATGTACATATCTCACACTATCACTACCTAATATTTGCTAGAAAGATTTTCCATACGCTTTTTACCTTTCTTGCGTGAGTCCTAAGCTTTACTATGCATTCATCCAGGCTTACACAACTTGCATCGCTCTATGAAAGCCGAGTGGCGGTGGCCTATGAATTTGGACACACTTTGAAAGGTGAAACCCATTCGACGCATTACACGTACCCTTCGCAACAATTTTTTCCACCCTCCATAGTCCAACATTACCGTATCCAACTCACATTTCTCGATAGCCTAAACACAAAGTCAAAGAATGCATTAATAAGCGAACCAGGAATACAAATACACAAGGTGTTCTATAGTATTTTGCTTGCCAATGCCATTTATTTTCTAATATGAAGTCCTGCCTATTTATATTCCTTTTAAAGAAACACTCAAGTAATTAGGGACAAAAGATTAACAGAGTAGAATATCAAATATTCAAGATAAACAATGAGAACTGAATGCATAATATTTAATTATTTATATGGCCTTTAGTGCTTTTCAATCTAAGCAAATTTGACTTATTTCATTCGAGTCATTTCTTTATTTACATATTTGATTTGTATAAAACTCAATCTAAAGCAGACTATTCATAAGTAAAATGTGTGGAAAGCATAGAAGGGGAGGGGGTGAATATGTTTTTGTTTAAAATCTTTAAAACTTTTGTATCAAATAGCCGATCAAGCTTGATGTAATTTGAAAAGTGTTAATTATATTCTATGACTATATGGATAATATAAATCATAGAATAAAATAAGTTGTCAGAATACAAGCATAAACATCAAGTCACAACACAAACAATAATATAGTGCAAGTATAAAGGTAAAGTGATAAGTAAAAAAAAGTGTAAACCAGACACGATGATTTATAGTGGTTCGGTCATAAAGCTCCTCTTCGCCCTACTCCACTCCCGAGTACCCAACTCGAGAGTTACTTCACATGCTCCCTTCTCGGGGATAAAACCTTTCAAAGTCTCTTACACTTTTTTTGATACTAAGTTAGATATCAAGTTCTAGTTCGAGGTGACACCAACCTAACATCTCTTACACTTTTTCTGGTACAAAGCTATATGTCAAGTCCTTCTTCGGGTACAACCAAGTCCGTTATGTTTTGTGGACCAACATAACAAACCTTATTTTTATGGCACAAACACATAAACCATCTATTTAGTTTTGTAGTGATGATATAAGATGATGTATAATATAGATCCAAGACACAAATGTCTAGTAGATACGGATGTCTAATCTAAATGAACTTCCATTGATAGGAATCCTTCAAATGGTTGAAGATGATAAGATAACCAATCTTGTAGATTTTCATATGTATATGCTTTATAGTGGATGAGAATGTCATGATCTTTAGGCTTGCTTTGGTCGATCATTAAAGAAGTATGCTTATAACAAAATGAAAATTAAAAGCATTATGATCATGGGTTAGTGAGACATGATAATGTATTTAAATGTGACTCTAACTACTATAAATATAAGCTAAGAACAAAAGAAAATCGGTTTGTTAAGTGTGTGTGTGAATAGTAAGAAAAATGATGAGCAAAAGGCTTGTATTTATAGCCAAACATCTCTGACCCCACATATCCCTTTGAAAGGGATTCATGCTTCACAATGAAAGGGATATGTGGCTCTAAAAAGAGATCCGCGGCATCTGGTAGACATGATCGACAAAAGATTTTGACAAGACATTTTACTTTCAAATCTTTCTAAAATCTACATAAGATATTTCCATATCTGGAAATATTCTTGATGTGGAAATACATAAAATTCAACCCTTTTGATGTCATGCATGAGGTAAAAATAATTTTGATTTTCTTAAAATAGAAAGTAAACTTATACATTTAAAAGTTTGTGTAAACTTTGTAAAATAAAATGTCTAAAAGTCTAGTTGTGTACTCTCCTAAATAAAATATATTTAGTAAGTGTGCAAGTAAACTTTATTGCTAAAAGAAAATATGAAGTTTGTTTACTTGTTCAAATAAAGTACATATTTTGACGTAAACTTTAGTGTAAAAAGAGTGATGCATTTGTATAAAAAAAATACTTGTAAATGCAAAATGTAAAATGAGGTTCAAAAGAGAATGATTAACCTTTTAAATACTTAATGACTCTAACAAGTCTTTAAACATTCTTAATGGTTTGTAAGGGGTTTGATCATAATGCAACATAATAAACATATACGAACATGTGTTGTAGCATACTGGGATTCGAGACGTCGAGAGGTGTTGAATGCATGTTGTGACAAAACATGATTATGAATAACTTGTACATTTTACATCATATATTACTAGTTACATGTTTGTCATCAACAAAACAAACGAGACTGTATAAATTATATATCGTAATGTTTTCACTAAAAATCTTCCCCTTTTTGATGATGACAAAATATGTAAACGTAATATATAGTAAAGTGTAAAAGTTACTTGTATCCGTACTACGTTTACACCGCCTTCTCCATTTACACTCTTCTCCCCCTTTTTTGTCAAAACAAAAAGGGAACGTCCTTGGAGTTAAACTTTGTTTCTCCCTAAAAAGGCAAGCTTGCATCATCCCTAATGAAGTTAATTTATCTACTCCAATCCTCTATGGTTGTTGCATCCTCTAGGTTGTTGCCCTTCTTTGGTAGCAGAACCATGGATGAAATTTAGATGCGCAACCTACATCAAGGTTAAATATGTTCAACATATTTAATATGTTCAACATATTTAATGAAACAATAGGAGAAATATATGATGAATAAAATACACATAGCAAGCGACACACGGGGGTAAGCTATGTTAGATTATCTTCTCTTCCTTTTTGGCAAAACACAGAAGAGCATCGAAGAGTGAAAATGATGATGAATGCATGCATATTCCCCCTTGACGGATACTCCTCCTTGTTTGAGGCATCAAGGTATGATTGAAAAGCTACAAAAAAATTTAGTGCAAAATATATTTGTCCTTGTACGAGTAAGTCATATACAACAATATGTATATAATATGCACTCTATAAATGCTTGACGGAAGCTCACCCTTGCTCGAGGGCGTCAAAATGAACCTACAACAAGAAAAGTAATTGACGCAAACTTCATCCTTAGATGCGTATGCCATATACAACCGAGTGTATATGATGATGAACCTACAAAAGAAAATAATGAGTGCAAACCATATCCTAGGATGAGAATGCCCTATACAACAATGTGTATACGAAAGAACCTAAAAAGAAATATTATAAACAATGCAAACATCTTTCGAAGACGAGAATGCCATATACATCAATGTGTATATGCCGTCAAAAATAATCTAAGCCACTTTTGTCTATAGACAAGTGTGCCATACACATTAAAGTGTATGTGAGGAACTAGAAGGGAGTTGAATAGTTTTTGTTGTTTTAGAATTAAAACTTAGATATGTTTCCTTATGTGAACTCAATAGATATACAAGTATGTATATGATAGCAATACAATAAAAAAATGAATGAATGCAATATGTTAGTAAGTAAAGAGTGGACAGATCAAACCAATGAAATAATGATTTATAGTGGTTTGGCTACGAAGCTCCTCTTCGCCCTACTCCACTCCTAGAGTACCCAACTAGAGAGTTATCTTCACTATGTCAACAAGCTTCCTTTAGGCAGAGAAAACTCGATGTGCCAAAATAGAACGTCAGGTTTTACATTTACAAAATCGATACTACCTAGACTATTCCTACTCACTGAAGAGCAGTGTACCCTATCGTGTAGTAGTGTAGTGATTGATAAGTACGGATGTCGACCTTAAGAACAACGTGTATTTTCTAATTGTCTAATGAAATAACAATCTACCTAAGAAAGCATTAAACTAATGCATTGAGTTTTAAATCCACATGATTATGTTTAATGAACCTAACTTATCTTAAGGGAAATGATATAGTGGTAAACGACTAAAAGGGATGAACGCATTTACTTAGCTAATAATACTAAGTTCAATTATTATGATCTCGAGTGCAATGTCTAATCACAATATTTAGGGAGACGTCTAAAGTCGTTAGGCTCAAAAAGGCATCATCTCCTAACCTATGATTCATGAGTAGAATGAACCCACAAAGAGAATTGACCTATTCTCAGTTCATAATCTTTAAGGTTTCTTACCAATCTGTGAGATATACTATAGTGCTTCCTATTAACACTCATGTTTTTGTCACTAACACATAATACTACAACTAGACAAGTCATAGCATCAGCTTACACCTAAAGGGGGGTGTAAGGGTCTTTGGAAAGAACACCTCACGCCAATAAATTGCTATCTACTAGCATGACACGCACTCCTTAACAAGTTCCTCATACTAAGGGTCGTCTAATGGATATAGGTCATACAACTACTAAGGAATGATCATCTTATAGTAGTCAATCGTGCATGCTAGGATTCGGATGCTCACGTACTACCTAGTACACGCTCAACTTTATTTTAACACCTAGTAATGGATGTGAGGGTCCTTAATAAATAAAATCTAATAAAATTGCAATATAGACTTTAAGGTCATAAATAAACAAACAAATAGATAATAAATAAATTAAATACCGAAGAACAACTAATTAAGTATAATAAATAACATAACATCAACAATATAAACAAGATGAAATGAATCATTAAAAAATAATAAAATTAAATCAATCATTAAAAGTGAAGTATGTATACATATTGTACTAAATTACCTACTTAAATGTAACTTGGGAGGTCAGAAGCATCCTGCCAGGCGGCTAAATGGCCTGGCCAAACGGCCAGATGAATGCATTTCAAACAAATGAATCCACCCATCCGGTTACGGGGCCAGCCGATCTACTGGATCATTTTGGCCAGATATGGCATAAACAAAAGTTGTAGATCTTTCTCTTATCTTTCTGTGACCGCTTGAATCAAGTCAATCAGAGTTTGTATGCTGAAGTTATGGCCAAAATGGTGGAGGTGTGTCGGGAATAACGATACTTCCAATATTTCTTTGTTTTAGCTTATTTTATTCAATTTTTCTTCGTTTCTCGTCACGTCAGCCTTGATGGACCTAAAATAACAAATATGCTTAATTAAGTACCATAAGTTCATAATACCCACCAAAATATATACATAATAACCATGATAACGCTCCTAAAAAGATGTTACTTTTGAGCGTTATCACATCCGTATATATTTTATTTCCAATTTTTGTTTTTTATTCAATGCAAAAAAATGCATTGTGGTTGTAGCTGACGATGTTATAAATCAACATTTACATTAGTGTAGTCGCTGATGTTAAAAATCAACATTTATGTTGTAAAGTTTGTATCAAGTTTAGTGCTAATGTGAGAATATCGCCAAAGTACGATGATTAATGGTATTAAGAAGTGATGGGTCATAGTTGTAAACACATTTTTTTAGAACGGCGGCATATTATTACGAACTAGCAAAAGCTAGAAAGAATTACATGGAAGAAATATACAAAACATGTTTTTTAACCAATCTAGCCAACTAAACTTAAGCTTAGGATTTCTAGATGAAATCCATAAGAAGGATTGCGAAACAATAGAATCCCAAAGAAGAGCCTTTTTATGGGGAGAACTAGAGAAGACCAACCGGTTATGAAAGCTCCAAATAGACCATAAGAGCATACCACCAACCCCTTCGAGAAACGAAAGCACCTTGGAAGGAACATGAACATAATCTAGCCAAACATACCACTCCGAAATATTAGCACAAACTGGAATATCCAACTCCCACCACTTAGCCAATAAGTCCCACAAAACTTTAGCCAACTCACAAGAAAAGAAAAGATGATTGACCGATTCAACATCATCTAGACATATGAGGCATAAGACCGAACCAACGTCAATACCTTTTCTATCAAGATTAACCATTGAAGGAAGTTCGTTGAGCGACAACCGCCACAAGAAAACATTAACCTTAGTGGGAACGCACCTATTCCATCTAGAAGCATTTTGATCAACTACGAGGATGCGGGAGTCCACCAGCTGTCTCACGGATGCAACGGAGTACCCAGCTGAAGCATGTAACGACCATTTCCAGGAGTCATGATGATCAGAGAGCTCGACGTCCTTGAGGATAGCTTGTAAGGCTTCAAACTGATAAGATTTGACGCCACCCCTTGGACATCGTCTAAGAACTGAAGCCTAATTAGGGATGGCGATCCGATTAGCTATGAAGCAGTCTCTATCGGTATCGAGCAGGAAGATACGACGAAATTAATCTTTTAAAAGCTTGTCCCCGTACCAGTGATCAGACCAAAACTTAGTAGACTCTCCATTCCCAATAAAACGACTACATAAAGAAAGAAGGTTGATACCTTTACACTTAAGGCAGTAGACTGACTTTAAAATAGAACCCCATGGACTCAAGCTGGAATATCAAGTCTTTTCATCAAAAACACCTCCATGAAACCCATAAATATTAGAGATAATACGAGCCCACAAATCAGATGGATTACACAAGAATCTCCATATCTATTTAAATAAAAGACCTAAATTAAGACCAAAGATACTACCGATCCAAAGACCCCCCAACTTCTTACTCGCCAAGCACTTTTTCCATTTGACCCAAGTAATCTTTTTCTTACCTTGATCAACACCAATAAAGAACTTGTTGCGAATTGACTCCAGCTTGTTTTGAACAGAAGTAGGCATCATGTAAATCGACATATAGTAAATGGGAAGGTTTCCAAGAATGGCCTTGATTAATGTGAGACGACCTCCAGCCGAGAGAAGCCGAGCTTTCCAAAGGGAGAGCTTGTTAGAGAATTTTTGAATAATAGCGTTCCAATTAGAACACCTAGCCATATTGCAACCAACCAGAACACCAAGATATTTCATAGGAAAACTTTCTACTCCACACCCAATAAGCTTCGCCATGTTGGAAACATCCAGATCCGAAACGCCAACGCCTAGGACATTGCTTTTGTGCACATTAATTTTTAACCCAGAAATCAAGAAAAAACATCTAAGCATACATACCAGATTATGGGTGTTTGTTTTAGACCATTCTCCTAAGAAAATAACATCATCAACATACATTAGATAAGAAACATTCATATTATCTCTACCAAAAGTAGCACCTTTAAATAAGCCCATCTCCTCAGCCTTACAAGAAAGGGCATGTAAGCCTTCCATAGCAAGGATAAAGAGAAAAGGAGAAAGGGGGTCGCCTTGTCTAAGCCCCCTATATAAATCAAATTCGGAGGTTGGAGATCCATTAACCAAAACTGAAGAACGGGCATTGGAAAAACACCCATGAATCCATGAACGCCACTTATTGCCAAAGCCTAATTTTTCCATAACCGAGTCCAAGTAATCCCACCTCACAGAATCAAATGCTTTTTCAAAGTCAACTTTGAAGATCATAAGCCCTCTCTTACGATTACGATACCACGCTAAGACTTCATTGAGGATAAAAGGGCCATCAAGAATATTCCTCCCTTTGATAAAAGCCGATTGCTCCGCACTAATGCAGCTTCCAATCACAGTGCTAAGCCTATTGGCTAAGATTTTACCAATAATTTTATATTGACACCCTATTAGGCTGATAGAACGAAAATCTGAAACAAACTTGGCATTAGAGACTTTTGGGATCAAAGTAATAAAAGACGAATTACAACCTTTGGGGAAATAGCCAGAAAGGAAGAACTCATTAACGAAACAAACCACACCCTCTTCAATAAAATCCCAAAAGGTAGTAAAAATTTTGATGCAAAATCCATCAGGACCTGGTGCTCGGTCACCACCACAATCCCAAACAGCCCTCTTAATTTCATCACGAGTACAATTTCGTTCTAGGTGAGCACTTTGTATAGCAGAAAGAGAGTTGGCAAAATTGATGTCAAAAGAGGTTAAAGTATTAAGAGGCTGCTGAAAACGTTTGCAGAAATGGGAAAAAAATTCAGATTTAACAAGCGAAGGTTGATTAATCCAATCTCCATCCTTTAGAATACCCCGAATTGCAAGAAAGCGCCTCTTTGCCTTTAACGAACCATGGAAAAATTGCGTATTTTCATCTCCTTCTATGGCCCACTTAATCTTAGCTTTTTGGGTTAAGTCTAAGGAATCCTTTCGGTTAAGATCACGTAGAGCGAAAGAAGCATCTTTACGGATACGAAGATCATCCTCACTAGCACAACCCTGATCGACTTTAGCATCAATAGAAGAAATCTGCTCATGATAAAATTCATTGAGAATGTATGAATCAGCTTTTTTCAAAGCTACCCACTCACGAATAACACCTTTAAGATTTTGAAATTTTTTCTTGAAAGAGATCAGACCATTAACCTCCACGATGCCATCATTTTTCCAAGTGTTAATGACTAAAGTATGGAACCCCTCCATTTCTAACCACGAGTGAAAGAAACGAAAGGGAGTAGGACCGTAGTCTACCACATTTTCGCGTAGGAGAATAGGCCTATGGTGTAACACCCCCAAAATGGGTCGCAGCGGAATAAGGATCCGGGGCGTGTTACTTCAAGATCAACAGCACAAGATATA
>BQNB010124157.1:0-15508 GCA_026074375.1 Tanacetum coccineum
ACTATTCTCTGCAAAAATATACCTCTTAGCACAAATTTTTCAGATCTCTTTCTCTCACTAAAACCTTATTTCTCTCTTTAAATCTCTTAATCACTAACATAGTTTAATCTTGTTTCAAGTGATCCAATCTCATCTTCTATCTTCTTCCTTCCTCTATCAATTACAAAAGAAGAACACTTGTGTTCGGCAAGAAACGAAGTGTTATAGATTAGTAATTTCTTCTATCTTCTTCTAAGATTCAAACCTCTATTTTCTTAATCTTGTGTTTGTGTGTAAAATCGGATAGTGTATAAATCCAATCGTGTTGATCGTGTGTCGGTTAGTATTTTAGTCCTTAAAATACATTGTTGAAGTGGTAGATTGGTTCTAGCTAAGATTAGAACTCGACATTTTGCTTAGTGTCGAAAAACAACGTAAGCGACGTGTAAACGGTTTTCTCCGCCTAAAGGGAGCTTGTTGACATAATGAAATCTCGAGTCGGATACTCAGGGAGTGGAGTAGGGCGAAGAAGAGCTTCGTTGCCGAACCACTATAAATCTTGGTGTTGTGGTTTGATCATTCTTTCTCTTATCTCTTTAATTGTGTTTTGTATATCTTTCGTTTTTATATTGTGATTGTAAGTAGATAGATATATTGTTGTCTTATATTGTTGGTTGATTGAAACACATAAATCGAATCTAATTAATTTTTGAAGCAATTTTTAAAACGCCAATTAACCTGTAAACTATTCAACCTCCCTTCTAGTTTCCACATAAAAAAAGGTTTGAGCACACTTATTAAGGGGAAAAGAAACAAGAACTCATGTCACTCTCACTTACTCTAGGCATGTATATACATTAAAAAAATAAACACACAAATTAATGTCACTACAAACCATCGCCGCTATGCGTGAATACTCGTCTAATAATTGACCTTATTATACACTGTTACCACTATGCGCGAGTAACATATTACAATACACTGCGTTGCAAACATCCATTAGTTTTATTTAACATACATTGTATCGTAGTTCACTTCGCACCCACGTCACCATATAAAAACCTCGAATACACGTCCCAATGGAAAATCTCGTGGGCCCGCATTCCATCGCCACCATTATCGCCCTCTTTTTCACATCTATTATCTCTCACAAAAATACACTAAACACACCTTGAAAAACACACACGCTTTTTTCATTTTCTCTTAAAAACATGGCCCAAAAACGAAAGAAGAAACACAAACAAAGCTTAAGGTTCCAGAAACCCTAACCTTATGCACTCCGTCGTCGATCACATCTAAATTATCATAGTCGTCAGAGAGATCCAGTTTCTCAAAACATCCGAATCTACACCACAAAAATCCGTTACAGTAGTCGTCACCGGAACAACCAAATGCGCGACCAATTCCACCACAATCCGAACCACCACCTCAAACCGAACCAACTCAAACCCACAAAAGAGCATCCTCATCCACCTTAGACAGAACACCACCGAAAAAGTTCTCCAACGTTGGACGACAGTAGAGGAAGAAATACTAGCTTCGTATTACGTTGCTTGTTACAAAGATAACCAAGTCGGAATTGACCAAAATGAAAAATGTTATTTGGGATAAGGTTCTTACGAACTTTAACAAATCTTCTCTCGTCCAACGTAACAAGGATATGCTTACGAAAAAGTGGTCAACGATGAACGAAAATTGCAAAAGTTACACGATATATACAAACGTTGTAAACGTATGGGTAAAAGTGGTGAAAATGAGGTAGATATTTGAATCGGACAAAGAAAGTATTTAAGGAAGAGATTAATAGGATATTGTTTACTTAAGAGGGTTCGTGAGGGGGTGGCAAAATTACCTCAAATGGGATGCGCCAAAACTGGTTAGTGTCAAAGGACACGCCAAGCTATTCGGAGATGATCCGAGGCCACGTCCCCTCGAGAAACCACAGGCGGCTAAAAAACCAAATCCGAGAGCATGTCAGGCACCACGGGGAGTATGACGCAAGTGTTTGCGGAGTTTACGCATAACGAGTTTAGACTAACGAGAATTGGCTCAATCAGTATACGAGGTGTCGAAGGAGAAAAACCGTGCGATAATAAGAATTACGGTTTCCCGCAACTAACATCGATGCGTTGTCGGGGGAGGATACCAAAATCATCGAGACGCAAAAAAAAGTTAAAAATATAGATGTTAATAATCGTTGACGTGGTTCTTATTATCATATTTTATTTCAATTATTGTAAGTTTTCCCTTTTTTAGGGTTTTCTAATTTTATTTTTATTTATACGAACAATATATTAGTTGTTTTAAAAATTGGAAAAAATATAAAAGGATCTCAAAAAGGTAAGTTAAAATGTTAAATGCGTGTTAGTGAAAAATGTGTTTTAAATTTGTTTAGTTGGATACGTTACATGCAAAAAAAAAAAACTAACGTGACACTGAGTTGACACGTTCTCTTATGCTACGTTGCGCTCCAAATATCTATTAGTCTCAAACAATGTTTTAAAACCCGGTTTGAACCGACCGGTTAAACCGTCGAGTGACCGAAATCAAGAAAAAAACTAGTTAAAACGTGACTCGATAAGTCGTCCGAATCAATTAAACCGGTTTTTAAACCATCAAGACTCAAAAACATTTTCGTCATTTCCCACATCACCAACACAATACGCGTCCCAATGGAAAATCTCTAGGCCCCACATTCCATCACCAGTTCACCACCATTATCGTCCTCTTCTTCACATCATTTCACAATTTCACTCCCCCCTCTCTCACAAAAAAACACACACCAAACACACCTTCAAAAACACACACACCTTTTAATCTTTTTCTCTCAAAAAACATGGCCCAAAAACGAGAAAAAGAAGAAACAGAAACAGAGCTCAAAGTTCCAGAAACCCTAACCTTATGCACACCGTCGCCAATCACATCTAAACCATCGCCGGTAACGTCGCCGGAGAGATCGAGTTTACCAAAACAACCGGATCTACACCGCAAAAAGCCGTCACAGTCGTCGGAAAAGTCGCCGTCTCCGTCTCCGGAGATTGTTTTAAAGAGACGTGAGGTGAACAGGTGCTCAGGCTGCCGGAGAAAAGTCGGATTGATGGGATTCAGGTGCCGGTGCGGCGAGATGTTTTGTTCCGATCACCGGTATTCCGATCGACATGACTGTAGCTATGATTATAAAGGCGTTGGACGTGAAGCTATTGCGCGGGATAATCCAGTTGTTAGAGCTGCCAAGATACTTAAAGTTTGATCATAAATGGTTCGAAAATGAATGAAAACGATGTCGTTTTTATGATTTAGGGGGGTGTTTTTTAAGGTTATACGTGCGCTTATGAGCTTATTTCTTTTCGGCTTATATTTAATAAGTCATAATTTTTCAGCTTATTTTGAGACTTTGCGTTTTTTAGTCTCAATCTAAGCCGAAAAATTAAAGTTTATTAAATACAAGCCGAAATCAAATAAACTAATAAAAAAACAAACACCCGTGGCAATATGGTGAGATGTAGCGCAGGGAGAAAGGGTGTTTGTTTTATAAGTTTTATAGTTTTGGGCTTACGAGTTTATCTTGATTTCGGTTTATGTTTATCTGCTTTAGATTCCGGCTTATTTAAACAAAGTTTTAGATATTGATATTATTTATATGAAACTATATGTTTTAAAATAAGGTAGAAAATTTCAAAGGTTGTGAAACATAAACCAAATCATGAGCTCGATAGCGAAAATGAAGAAGAACGAAGAAAAGAAGAAACGTTGTATTTCTGATTTAAGGTTTGGTTGGTTTAGGTGTCCGGTGGTAAGGAGGTTTGAGACGTGAAAATGTGAGAAAAGGTTAAGGGGTGATATTGTCAATTTGATTAAATTATGGTTTAATTAGTGAAACTTTATTAATTTTTTCTTTTTTGGTGTGCGGTTTTTTTATTCGGTTGTTTGATTTCCAATTCCAGGGTAGCAAATCAAGGAATCGAATAGGGAATAAAATCTTAAAGTAAATAAAGACACGAATTAATGGTTTGCTGTTCGATGGAAATTATGGGGTGAAGGTTTGTAACACGTAGTGCAAGTTGTGTGGCATGTGATCATCACATGGACCAACTCTCAAATTTCGGTGCGAGTGTGACCCAAGTTTTTAGTGAAAGTGGTATTTGCACTACAATTTAAAATTATGATTTGGGAATTCGAGATGAATTACGTTTTTTTTTTTTTTTTTTTTAATTATAAAAGAAGGTAGCTTTTGTCTTTTGGGTAATTTCATATATTTTAGTTGGAAATTTCATATATATTTAAATATGTATTAAAAATATTGTACATTATACATTTAATACTTGCACTTTAAGTGTATACGCATCAAAGTAGGGTGATATATGAAATTAATCATTTGTTTTTTGGGGTGTGCAGGAAACCAAAAAACCGAACCTAAACCGAAAAAAATGAGCATTGCTAGATCCACTCCTAACTCACATAAAAACTTCCACATGCACATGTGGCATGTAACTTGGACCAATCACATTCTATCAAATTTTTTTTTTTCACTACCTATATTTGTTTGACACATATGGGTGTGGAATTTGTATGTGTAAAATGAGTGTGGATCTAGCACTTCTCGAAAAAAATTGAAGAACCGAAACCTAAAAATCCGAAACCGATTGAAAAACCAATGGTTCGGTTTTCAGATTTTGAAAAAACCGAACTTTTTAGTTCGGTTCGGTTTTAGCATTAATAAAAACCAATATAAACCGAACCGATTTTTATAAATATGGAAACAAAAATAAGTTTTGATCGAAGCTAAGGGACGATGAATATGCTCCGCTAGATTAACTATATCATATTGAGTAACTACTATTTATTTCATATGCTTCTCGAATATGCCATTAAGGACACATAATAAGTTCTCTTTAGGAGTTTTTTTTGTGTTTATTAGGTTTTTATCGTTCTTATTGTGTTGCTTTATAACACATAAACAATTTTTTCGGATTATAGATGGTCATTTGTTTTTTATTGTCATTGTTGTGTTTTTGGTTTCTCATTATTTGGATTGTTTCTTTAAAGCTTTTTAGGTGTTAGTTTATGGTATATTCCAAATCGACTTTGTAAAAGCAAACTCGATAAATCGTATAGAAACCGAAAAAACCGAAAAACCAAACCGAAAATAAACCGACAACCGAAAAACCAAACCGACACCAAACCGAAACCGAATGATTTCTAAAACTCAAAAACCAAAATTTTTTGGTTCGGTTTCGGTTTTACACAAAAACCGAACCAAACCGAACCATGCTTACCCCTACTTTTTTGTATGACGTAAGATTGGAAGACAATTTCATATTTTCTCAACTTAAACATCATAATTTTATATTTTTTCACACATGTTTTAAATACATAATACTTGTGCTTTGAGTAAATATGGAATTTTGATATTTAAAAAATAAAAAAGATACTCACGAATCAAGTCAAAATGAAGTTTTCATATGTATTTTTATTTTCATCAATAAGAGTTTTGTAAGAGAAGTTTTAAACTAAAAATTGTTAAAACCGGACACTTTTGCAAAAATAAGTACTTTAACTATGACAATAAGTGTTTCATTTTTCCACAAAATGAAGTAAAAAAAAAAGTAGGAATAATGAGAGCGAAAAGTTGGCTTACACTTACACAATTTGCAGTTATGGGTAGTGTTAGCATATATACTTATACTTAACAATGATTTTGTTTTATGCTCGTTACTCGGATAGGGAAAATCGAGTGATGATTCTTATGTCCTGGAGGCACCCAGTATGTGCGTTTCCCGTTCTTAAGCTTTATCTATATCGTGAAAATAAACTCAACATATTTTTTTGGTTTCGATTACATTGGTGCATTTCTTCATCACGTAAGCTCTAATTTTATGTTTTGCCTAATTTTAATGAATATGAACCTGAATTTTCAGGTGATTTTGATATTGGATCAGATGTCCCAGCCGATAGTACTGACCTACACCGTCACTTTACCACGATTGTTATTAATATGCTTTTAAATAATTAACTAAACAGTTAATTTTATATTTGCTATGCTTTTTAGAATCATTATGCTATGATATATTCAAATTACGATCATGTTGAATATAAGGAAAGAATTTTGACAAACATGGGCTCTTTCAATATAAATATAAAACAAATTATAAGCCTGAAATAACACACGTAAATGATACAAAAATCACATATCCACTTCAAAATCTCCATTATTTTATACTTATATACTATTATCTTTAAATATCCCTTATTTTATTGGCAAAATGATACTGAAATCACATATAGTAGTAATTAAGATGTTTGTAAAATTCTAAAAGAGACCACAACTAAGATTTGGTAATTTAAAATGTGGCCCATCTGTTTACATAGATTAGTCGATTATGTGTTTTGTTGGCAGTGTCAATACATGGTCACAAAAAAAGTCTGAGTTCGTGACGATAGTACAAAGGAAAGGATTACCATTGCTTTGTTAATTTAGGTGTTGATGAATGACAATCGTCATTGAAAGATACGGTGTCGGATGGAGTAGCTATATTTGCACCTGCGGGCATGGAGATCGGCCAAAGACAATGGCAACTGTCAGCCTTCTTTGTAGTGATTGGTAGGCGACTCCGAGCTTTTTTGTTTACTTTTTTTTCTTCTATTATATTGATCTAAGCTTCTGAGAAGTTATGCTTACTTATTATATTTTGTCTAGGCGGAAGATAATTAGGCGAAGCGGAGATAGATGAGCGAAAAACAATCCCATGTATTAATTCTTCTTACTATGAACCATCTTTAAAACCACTTCGCTGTTCCCAAACCTATCCTTAACCTTATGAAACTATAAGCTTTTGCTGAACCCTTGAGCTACAGTAATGCGCTTATGATGTCTCCCAATTGAATAATCTGTTTGTTAACAATTTAGACTGGGTTTGATAACTAGAAACTTTTATTGATCACAACTCAGTTACAATTTTAAATAGCTCGTTACATGGATTTCAAAAAAAATTACTGACAACTTCAGTATTCAATTAAATTGGTTCGTGATTGTTCTTATGGTTCTGTATCTATTTTAAATGTTAGTCGTTTTCAGGAATTGCTTTAAGTTTATATCTACGACACTTAGAGCATATGAAACAGAGAACTACCCCTGATGCTTTTATATCTGTTGTAAACGTATATATTACCTAGCACTTTACTACAACTAGGAAACTTCCTTTAGGCGTTAAACGTGACTTAGCATATGTAAATAATGTGCCTAAGCTTGGTCTCAGTTATTGTTATTGCGTGATCAATGAAATTCATAAAAGTTGGTTGTGATGGTTGAACTGGATGCCTTGCATATGCATGTTTCTGGTTTAAAACGATTCTATATAGTGATACGCTTAGATGTTCAAAATTCGAATAATCTGTTTGTTAAAACCAAGGATGTTATTTACTGATCACTCTATAGCCCTATTTAAATAGTCGTTTACATGGATTTCAAAAAAGCAGTGACCCACCTGATATTAACAAAACGACAACATCAAGTGTTACAATTCAATTGTGACAGTCAGTCCACATATTTTTATATCACTGCTTTCAATAGTTGGATACGTGAAATATTATGTCCTTTTGACCTTTTGCTATAGGAACTGACCATTACTAGAGGCGAAGGCATACAGTAAATCCCATATAAATCTATATCCCTGCTTTAAGATGCTTTAACAAGCATTACACGTAACAAACGTCCCGCAGCGGAGCGCGGGTTTACACCCTCGTAACTATATAATTATTGGGATCGCTTCTTGCACCGGGTCGACCCTACCCGATCTAATTTTTTTCGTAACTCGCCGGTATTTACGAAATAGCCTTTCGGGTATTTACGAAATACCTCCCGCACTATGTGTCAAATTACGAAAACTACCCTCATTTTAAAAAAAATTATAAAACACCCTCTCCCCCACTAACGGCTGTTAAGTAACACCCGCTAGTTTATGTTTTTTAGAATGTACGAAAATAGTGCTTGGGATCGGTCGTTACTTAACGACCGTTAACTTCTTTTTTTTTCCCAATTTACAAAAATATACCCTCTCTCACGTCCAGCCGAAAACAATGCCCACTAACAATCCGGCAACGAAGCACGGGCACACCCACTCGTAATATATACTTATAAACATATTAAAGCTAGGCAACTATATATATCATAATTAAAAACAAAAATATAAATGAAGAGCTTACATTTGGAGGGTTTTCTGGTTCCTTTGAGTGTATCACTTGAAATTAATATATAAAAACCAAAACACATTAGCACATTAATATATAAAAACTAACTATAAAAGATGTTTATTAGTATAACGTTATTTAGTAACTAACCATTGTTGCAGATGGAGATGGTGATGAGAAATGTTTTTTTGATGTATTTAGTGTAATGCCTTTACAAATTAAAGGGATTATTTTAAGGTTTAGTTTATTTGTTAGGTTGGGTTTGTGGCCAGTTTTTGTTTTTGAATTTTGGGCTTTAAATTTAGAATTTATCTCATAAGTTTATTAAATAGGAGGTGACAAAATATCATTTATCGTTTTTTATTTAAGCTTTTTGCTAAACATAACTTTAACACTGCGTTTTTTACTTTTATTTTTGAAAGAACAGAAAAGAAGTGAGTGAAAACAAAATAAATTTATGTTTCTGAACTTTTTTTAAAAGAAAAAAAAAATTTGGCTAAATTTCTTTCATTATACTCCACTCATCTGGAAAGAAACATGGAGGTGTTTATATATTTAGCGACACAACAAGCTGTGAAAGTATATAATTTAAAAATCGAAATTCTGAAACTAAAATAGTCCATAAAACCATGCTAAGTTCTTAAGTTAAATTGAGCTCGATACGTCATAGAGTTGCCGAGTCAAAATCGATAATCAATACTCGACTCGTTAAACACGTCAATATAATTTCGCTATGCCACTTAACACATCACTCTTGAATGTGTATATTTACATGACACCTTGCGAGAACATAAAGGTTTTGAGTTTTACGAACCAAGTGAATTTTTCTCGTGGAGTGTACCATATAGTTAAAACCGTCACTTATAATTAAATGCATCGTGTAAAAAAAACCTCAAGTTACAAATTTTGTTAAGGTTTAGTAAATCAAACTATAGTTTCTAGTTGGGGAAGGGGAACCACATGAATGAGTACTAATATACCAAAAAAAAAATCGACCTTATTTGAATTCGGTTAGTCTAAAAATAAATTCCGAAAAAAAAAAATTTGGTATTATTTGAATTCGGGTTAGTTCGGGTTCGGTATTATTTCGAGTCGGGTCACTCGGGTTCAAGTATCTAAATGTAAAAAAAAAAACGTTATTCAGTGTCAACACGAGTTTGACTAAAATTTTCAACCTGTACACAATATTTAGTATTTCGTAACTCGAGTTGACTCGTATAAAAATTATGAAGACGAGTAACCCGATCAAAATTGACCTCTAAAACCGAGTCCGGATGAAATTTTTTTACACCTCTAGGCAAGAAGGTTGCATTAACCCAAACCAAAAACAATAAAGAATTAACACTTCTTAACATTAGGTTACCATTATCATTTCCTTTAGCACTCCAAATAGTCAAAACCCCTCCTTAATTACGGATCCATAAACTTCATTTATTCTTTTAGTTTTTAAGCTTGGCCGATAATGTTTTGAAAACGGAAAACCGGACTGAAACGATATTGTCTAATAAAAACTGAATCGAAAATCTTGACCGAATAAATATTTCGATCATTTGTTCCAGAGTCGGCGATCCGGTTCGATACAATCAAACATAGTTGTCTATTTTTATGTAAGATTATAATCAACCAAAAAACCGAATAGTTGAAAAAAAATAATAAACCGACGAAGAAAATATATTCGTATTGATTTCTGATAATATAAGAATCTCAACTAGCAAAAAACCTTTTCTTCTTTTTTCCCCTAATCCACGAAAAAACTATTCAAATCAATGGCATGTCACGTATCTCTTCAGATTCATCATCTCTCGTCTTCTCCACAAATCCCTTCTTAATCCAAACACCCCTAAAAAACCCTTCACAACAATCCCCAATTCACAATCCAAACACCCCCAATTCATCTGGCAACAACCCTTCTCAACCGCCCGTCGCAACCCGACCCGCTCACCCAAACCCGACATCGGAGCCAAAGCCCGCCAGATGCAAAACAAGCGTCTCTGGACCTACGCCCTATCTTTCAGCTGCATCGCAGGTTTTATAATCATAGTCTTAAACCAGTTAAAACCAGATTTCCAGGACCCATTTTTTTTTTAGTTTTTTTTTTTTTTTATGTTTCACCCCCAAACTGAACGCCCTTAATCGACATACACTTCGAAACCCCCCACCTTAAAAAATACCAAGGATTTTTTTCGCCTAGGTGGGTTGTTTTTTTTTTTTTTTTTTTGGAAATGGAATCTGTGGCCCCACCCTGTTTTTGAAAATTTCCCATGAGATTTTTTGAGTATGTTATAAAACTGAAAATTTTTTTGAAATACTGATTTATGTTGGGTGATATGAGCCCAGGTGGCCTGAAAATTTTTGTTTTTTCACGGGAGGGGCAATTCCGTTTTTGTTTTTGTCGAGGGTTTCGTCCAAGCCATACGAAGGAGATTTAGAGGTGTTGAGGTGGGGAGGAGAAGAGTGTGGAAGTGTGGTTGAGTGAGGAAAGGCCGCGAGAGTGGTCCGACGTGTTTTATTTGGGAACGCGAAGTGAGGTGTTGGCAAAAAGCATGATGAGAGATATATGACCCTGCGAGGTGGCGAATGCGAAAAAATTAAACGTAAGAATAAAAAGTTGCTTTGCCGAGGATAGAGCCGGAGGCCAGGGGGAAAGTAAGGGAGGGTGGGGTGGAGGAGAGGAATAGAAGGTAAAAGAAGGTGTTTTGCGGCCAAGTAGGTTTTTTTTTGTTATGAAAATGCGTACCGTAATTTTATGAATGGAGTATATTATTTATACGATTTTTATTATAGTAATGATTCAGTAGAACCTTTATCGAAGGGGAAATGATTATGTTTGGAGGAAAATTTTGGAATTATTTTTTTGTTGTTGTTAGATTTGATGAAATTTTTTTGTTGATGCTATTGTTTTTTTGGCATATATTTTGATGCTATTGTTTTGGGCATGGGTAGTATGCCTGTTATCGGATTTCGATAACGCAATTGAATAATGAACCTTTCTGAAAGTTTTTGATGAGAATACGAGATACCGGTTTTATGGTGCTATGTTTGTTAGTTAAACGGATGTATTAATGTTACGTGTTTGTACTTTTTCAGAAAGTTGGCTTTAGTTGTTTTATACAGGTATTGCCTTTGATGCCATTAGTAATCCACCACTATTATGCTATTATGAATTTGGTCTTTGCTAGAATATAAGTATATGGTCTTCTCAATCCTATGATATGCTAGAATGCAGGTTGTAGGAATTAGTTGTAATCTACCCTGTTAGTCAGTTCTGCAAAAATTTGGCATAAGTAGCTACTTAGCAGTAGAGCGCAACATGGAGATTGTAACGAATCCATAACAACTTAGCAATAGGTAAACGCTGACCAGTCAAGAGTACCTGAAGTATTTAAACATTGAATCTCGTTCTCTTAGTTGTCAGGGACTAGATGTTTAGGATCCTCTTACCTTTAGAGGCAATTTGGAAAAGGAATACTTTCTACAAGGTGGCTATCCTGTGCGAAAGTGGTATCGTGCTCAATTTTGTATTTATAAAGCTTCTTGAGGTAGCTAATAAAACATGATATTCTGCTAAAATTTGTTCGTTTATTGTATGGTGTTAGGTAAGTGGTTTCTGCTACCAGATTAGTACGTATACTTCTCGATTCTATGGTCTGCTAGAAATGTAGATGCTTGTTGTAGGAATTAGCCGTAATATACTCTTTTGGTTAGTTCTGCAAATGTTGGTAAAAAGTGATTAAATGATACTAACAACTTAGCAATAGAGTGCAACATGGAGATTATAGTGAGTTAATTAGGAGTTATTGTGTTATCTTCTAGGAAGCCAGCTAGAAGTGCCTGATATATTAATTTTATACATTGAAATCAATGCTATTTGTTGTTAGTTAGGGTCTAGGGGTCTAGTGTTTCATTACGTTTGGATCCAAATTGGAAGATGAATACTCCGTGGGAAGAGGTTTTTTGTGCAGAAGTGGTTGATAGAGTGTGCTTCATGAACTCCCCTGCTTATTCCTAGTGACTGAAGTTAACCCATGCTCTTTATTGCCGGCCCTTTAGTTGGCCCTTGCAGACAAGTTCAAAATTTCCATTAATATTTTATTCTACGTTATAAAATTTTGGGAATGAAGATGTGATACAGAAGTTCTTATAGGCATTCTGTCAGTGATAAAATGTAGTCATCTCTATCTCACGACCCCGATTCAGGTATGATACACATGCACCCTTGAAACCATGGGATTGGGACCTAAACATGTAAAACTGTATGCTGTCCTGGTACGATAACCATGCTGTCCTGGTACGATAACCATGATAAAACTGTATGCTGTCCTGGTACGATAAACATGTAAAACTGTATGCTGTCCTGATACACATGCACCCTTGAAACCATGATAAAATGTAGTCATCTCTATCTCACGACCCCGATTCAGGTACGATAACCCTTTGTGATACCTTTGTGCATGTATGCTGTCCTGGGCCTGAGGTGCATCATACTCGCATCAGGTCTACTTGAACATAGAACACATTACAGAAACCGAAACTTAGATTGTTTTTCTATTTGCCATGTAAGTTTAGATAGATCTTGCTTGAATATAGTTCAGACGAACCAGTAGGGAGGATTGGTGGTCATGAGTATATATGCTTACACACATCTGACAATTGTTGGTCTTTTTTTTTGTTCATATACTAGATGTCGGTTTGTAGTAACTTTCCGTTGCTGATGCTGTATGTACTAGAATTTGTTGGCGAGATTATTGAAACAGATATATTGATTAAAGATGGAACTAGAGAATTTCGATCAACAGTTATAGTTGAATCGATTTTGTTTCGAAAACAGGATAATACCAAACTACTATCACAGGACCTGTTTGTTTGCTAATGAAGATATGCAATTCATCATCTTTAATACTGTAATGATCATGACCAAAAGTTTTCTGTTTCTTTTAAGCGTTCAAAAATACACGTGACATCAAGGATTGTGACATATATAAGCATTGCCGTATGTGTGTTTTGCCTTTTTCTTTGTTAAAGAGTTGGTATTGGTGGTGATCATGCATGGAGGCGTGTGTGCTGGAGCGTCGAAGTATGGATATATTTAGGTACACTCTATCGGCATCTTCAACTTCTGTAAGTATTAAATGTTGTAGTTGCCACACATTCACAATTAGATTTTTTTTGATATCATAGTAAACGCACATTGGTTTTGATTATTGTATTATCTTCATAAGTAAATAGATGATGTGAGCTGAATTTCTGTCCCTCATGGCATCATTACAATCATAAGTACCTGGATGGGTATGAAATCACTTATCTGAAAATGGTTAATTAGAAAATGCCATCTGAATTAGATTAGGCATTAAATACAGAGAGGTCACAAGACAGCATTCACTCATTGATTTGTGAGGAAGTGGGCCCTTTTTAAAGCACCGATGGCTTATCTTACGTGCGAGTTTAGGGATGACAATTATTTCTCATACAAAACTAAGGAGGGTTCACATAGTTCATGTTTTTTTAGCAACAAGGTGTGTTTGTTTACGTTGGAGGGTGTAATCGTTTTCTTTTGGATGTCCCAACTCTCACTTCTCTACCGCTGTGTGTTATATTTTCGATTTAAGTGGTTATTGGAAGAGTCATTGCGCCTAAAGTATAAGTTGTCTTGAGAACGAATACCCAAGATTTTAACAAGACTCAGACTCAATTAATAGGGTTATTGGAAGAGTTGTCCCTAAAGTATAAGCTGTCTCATGGGCGAGGCAGACACCCGTAAAAGCTCAGTTCAATTAAAAAGACAGCTCAATATATAAGTGGAAGAACACATTGCCTTAAGTGTAAGTTAGGCGCAGCTCAATTAAAGAGACAGACAATGTGTATTCTCATACGCCCCCTGAAACTTAGTGCAGTGGCTAGAATTTTTGAAGTTGTGTAGGTTATTTTGGGGATTAATGCTACAAATGTTCTTTATTCTTTTAAGTGTGGCACAGTGCAAGCTATTTTTGTAGCCAGATTACTGGCGCAGAAAGATTACCGCATTTTTTGTTGTTGTTGTGATTCTCCATTCTGTGGGAGGGGGAATTGTTCAAATGATGTTTCATAATACATGAAACTGTTATGTTTTCTTGGTTGGACTTTAGTTTTGATTTGGTGATCCTTGTTGTATATCTGGGCATACAGCTGCATGCAGAGCAGTGCACATTGTCTAACACATCTGTATAACCTTGAGATCTTAAAAAGCGTGAGTAGTTTCATTTGGCTCGTGTCATAAATGTTGATATGTGCTTCCTTGACATTTCTGTTAGTCTCATCATTTCAATTTCTATCTTCTTGCTTGCAAATGTTGTGTGCTAGTTTTTATGTTAAGAGTGAGGAATGCCTGGTCTGAATGATGTTAAAATTGGATCACCTGTCTCATTACACTTGTCTGAACTCAAGGACATGTTGGCTTTTACTTGATCCAGTGGCATACCTCTTCCACATATGAATTGAACTGAGCCTCTCTAATTGAGCCGGGTCTTTCTATAGGAACTAATTTAAGATGTTCTAAGCATTTGATAACACTTTGGGCCGCATGTAACCAATACTCAGCTGGTCAGCTTCTTTCTTGTTTATGTTGTGGAAAAATTACCCGTTTATTCCTGAGATAAATACAACCTAAAATCGACTGAGTTTATAAGTTAGTCTGTTTAAACATTTAACTTTATTTAAAACCTTCTCATAGCCGGAGGTCTACCTGGAAGCAGTCTCTTTACCCGTGGGGTTTTCCTAAGGGTAGGGGTATTATCTGTTTACATTTTACCTTCCCCATACACTGCCTTGGCGGGATTGGGTATCGTTGTTGTTGTTGTTGTTGTTGTTGTATCATCAATCGTTAGACCAATCTATACAATACATCCATGTTATTTAAGTTACACTACCTTTCTTTAAATTATGGTTAATCCGATGTTCATTTATCGTTTTACGGTTTGTTACTTTGTTTACAAGTTACAACTATCTTGTACTTGTTTACAACTATAGTTAGAGCTATTTAGAGTCTGCGTTGGTCACGCCTGTCATTGTTGCCACATAAACATGTTACTTAACTATTATTTTACTATTAATATATCTATCATTACCTGTCAAGAACGATGACGCCGGAAAAAATAAGCCCAACACCAGCCCAAAGTAAAAAAAAAATTCGCCGGCGCAAAATAGAGAAGAAAAAGAAAATTTATAAAATGGACCCTCAACTTTTAATTATTTACAACTTTTTTATATAATAAACTTTATTTATCAAATATATAACACATATCTATCGATTCATTCAGGTCAAAAAAATACTTGCGGAAAGATTTTTGAATTGCGAACAAAACGTGTC
>BQNB010124158.1:0-19983 GCA_026074375.1 Tanacetum coccineum
TCCTGAAACAATATCTTTGATTATTATATTTGATAGAACATTTTAAGTAACGAAATAGACATGTGTTAGTAATACTTGTTAGGATTAAAATTCTTCTTAATGTTGTTTGGATTACTGCTGCTCATGTTTGTGTTAATGCTGCTTAACTGAATTTAATGCTGCTCATGAACTTCAAAGAAAATATGGTAAGTGTTTACTACTGCTAGTGAATATTAGTACTGTTTGTTAGTTAGTACGGCTAGTTAATAAGTTAGTACTGTTTGTTAGTTAGTACTGCTTATATGATATGTATTAAGTTATTTGATTATGGAAAAGATTATAGATACTTAGATTTATCTAATATAACTAAACCTTAAACAAGCTTAAGGAATTTGATCTATTGAAGTGTGATCAACAATACTTACTCGATATACGGTACAATTTCATCTGTATTATGTATTACATACAAATGTGCTTTCTGAAAGAGTTTCGCGGAAACTTCACTTGATTTGTTGGCTGATGTTCGCTAAAATACACATCTTTTATAACCCGAAAAACACTATTAATTGGACTAAAAAATACTAAAATATGCTTAATTATATTGCAAATATGTTTGTTTAGTATTTTTATGTCTTGCAGGTAAAAGGATTGAAAACGGTTCAAAAACGGAAATTATCGGTTCTATTTGGTCAAGTTTAATTTTACTCGAAGCTAAGATGAAGTCGTGAAAAGTCTCGAAGCATGCCATTAGAAAGAGCACAAGAAAACGAGTCCAACGGTGCCCTCGGATCTTAATGGGCCAACCCGTAACCCATTTAATGGGCTGGGCCGACCCATGCTTACCAAGCCCATTTAAGAGCCCATTATCTAAAGTCCAAAAAAAGAAATTAATATCTGCAAAAGAGATTGAAGGACATGATGTTAGCATGACATCACCTCACATGCATTTTAATTAAATCAACTTGTATCACGTGAGGAAGCATTAGCAAATTGGAGGTCGAATAAGAAGATGCCATGTGGCTATGCAAAGTTCTATCTCATTTCATTTCTCATGCAATGATCCAACAGTCCATACTTGCTGCGTTATTTATAAGCTGATAAAAGGTCTACGTGGCAGCACTACATCGGTTGGATTTATTTGGCAAAAAAGGGCGATCCGTGTGACATTCATTAGAGGGTATTGATTGGATACTCAAGTACCCAATGATTGGGAACAAATTTACAACTTCACCCCTTCCTTGGTTATATATACTAGACGCCACCCCTCATATCTAGTTAGTTAGTTTTTTTATTTTTTTTAGATATAGTTTTTAGCTTATTATTAGGTAGATTTAGCTTATTCCAGTTTTACGAGCTTATTGTACCTGCTTATTTCGAAAGCTTTATGTAATGAAGAAATAAATATCGTTTGAAGTTGATTAAAGATCTCATTTTGCTTCTTTGTTTGCTTATTCTCTCATTTATCTTTGCTTACGTGTGGCTTAATCTATAAGCCATTTTCTCGTGCTTATCTTCTCAGCTTATTATTCTCAAAAGTTTTTAAATGCTAAAAAAAATGACTCCTATAAGCCATAAAAGCTCATTCGATTCATTTTTAATGGATTTTAAAACACTTTTCAAATAGCAAGCTACAATAAGCTCGAAAATAGCTTATAATTGTGCTTAATTCATTTGTGTTTTTTTTATTAGTGGAGTGCTTATTTCGTTTAGATTTTAGGATTAAAAACTCGTACTAGTTTAATTTCGCTCTAGCTTTTAAATCTTCTAGCTTATTAACGTGGTAACTTGCACTAGTGCTTATCTCATTTTTAGAAGGCTTTTCTAGCGTGTCTAAATGTTTCTGGCTTATTAGATTTTGCTTATTTTGTGATAAGGTTTGTTAGCTTAAAATCCTTTTTATTAATAAGATTTTAGTTGTAAGTTTGGTTTACACAATTAGTATAGGACCACATTTGGATCGTCCTTTGGTTTAGTTTTTTCTTTTAAAAAATAGAATTTAGGCTTTTCCATTCGATTGTTGTTTGTGCTGCATTTGGAGATTTGGACTTTCGTAGTAAAACTTTCAATTGGACCATATTGTTAAATGAAAATGTGTTACACAGTTTAAAATGTTAACAGTTCTAATATTTGTTTTGTGCTTTTGGTACCGGTCAACTCATGAGGCGCAAAGCTTAAGGGTTTAATAAGCTATATAAAATTTAAATATTTTCTTTAGCTTATTAAACCGGGTGGTTTTCGTTTAAATTGCGGGTCTCCAATTCGGTTCATTTTCTATTCATTTTTCAATTAATTAGTGTAGTTTTATTTTTAAAATGTTTAGTTTTTATTTCATTATGAGTAGTGAGTAGATTTAGTAGTGCTTGTTAAGTGATTAGTGATTTGGAATTTAGGTGCGGGTTTAAAAAGATTTAAAATATTTAGTCATAAGTTTTGTCTTTTCGATTTACATTCCGTCATTTATTTTTAATGCAATTTAATTTCTTGTCATTTATTTTTAAGCATTTCATTTTACTTGTCATTTTAATTCGTTAAACCTAAGCCAGGCATTATGGAACATTTCACGTCACTTAGCAAGCATTTTAGTCATTTATATTTTTAGATCATTTTTAGTATAATCTTGTAAGTTTTTAATATTAGTTTAATTTTTAGTTTAAAAATAGTTTTAAAACTTTAAGTTTAGCTTTCTTTTTATGCTTTCCTTTTTAGTAGATTTAGAAAACCAAACCAAAAAAAAAACTTTTATGCTATTCAAGCTCGAATTACAACTCGAACTTAGATTTCCATTCACCTCTCGCCGAGGAAACGACCCGGGAGGTTTTTGATTATTGCTTTGGTTAAAAGCGATTTTCTAGAACCCGACGGAAAATACTTACTATACTATTATTGATTATCCTCCTTATTATTACGTATTTATATATTATATATTTTATATACGTATTGATTTGGACGGATCAGGTCTCCAAGTTTTTCGGGTAACTTGTTGAGGATAACCGCCAAACAATGCTCATTTAAAGGAGTTCTAGCCATTTCACTTAATTTTTATTTGTTTCCAATTAAGGCTTTAAGAGTCGAGGCAAATTTTAGCATAAGAATCAAAGCATCCGTGAGGCTAATTTCAAAACTCAAATCTTTAAATATTTTGTAGAATTTCTCAATTTGCGGTAAGTTAGCGTTTTTCACAGCCCGCCTTTCATCTTACGTCTCACCCAGGATATGAATTGACGGTTTCAAGTTAGGCATTCGGAGAACTAACGGGTAGCAACAACGGGTTTCAGTATTTTGGTACATGAGATTGAGTTGTCAACGGAGGTCGTTGGGACGTCTTTGGTACTTCCGTTATTAGTAGGAGGCACCGTGTCCTTTATCACCTCGGTTTCATGTTCCACTACTTTAGGAGGAGAAGAAGTAGTAGGAATCGTGGGTCCTTGTATAGGCACACCGCTCGGTTTGGTATACCTTTTAAATCTTCCTTCGTAAGTTAGTAATGGTATTACTAGGGAGTATCCTGAACCTGAAGTAGAAGCGGTATTAGAATTCACAAACTTGGTAAGCATGTTCGATAAATTAGTCATTTGATTTTGCAAGTTTTGATTCTGATTTTTGCATATTTCTTCATCACCGCATCATTAGGTTTGACGTAATTTGAAAATTATCCTTCCGCACACCTTTGTGTTTTCGGAGCCAGAGCTTGTAAGGTGGAGCTTGGTGAACGGGGGTTGATTAATCGGAGGTGATAAATTTGGCTTTATTGTAATTTGTCCCCACGGTTTGGTTGTAATGGTTTTTGGCTATTTCCTTAGTATGAAACGGGAGGAAAACCGGGAGGTCTCGAATTTGTTAGCAATGGGGTTCGGTAACGGTTTTCCTTGGTTGAAATTAGCAGCAGCTGCTTGGGAAACATATTCTTGAATATTGTCACGATAAACGTTGCCATCGGTAGCGGGACAATTTTGGTAAGAATGAGCTCCACCGCAAGTAACACAACTTTCCTCGACCGCTTTCACGGGAGCGGGAGCTTGGGATTTCTTATCGAGAAGTAAAGCTTTTACCATATCTTTCAGATCAGGGCATCTTGGGAGTATTAACTTAAACAGGGGATGAAATAGGGGGTGGAATGTGCTCGCCACTCACTTTGGCAACAACAGGTTTGTTACGTGAATTACGAATTTTGGATTTGCTCTTAATGATTCTTAGGCAATCTCGGGACATTTTATCCAAAAAGTTACCACCCACGGCGGAATTCAATGAATCTTGATCATTAGAGTTCAAAGCATTATAGAAAGTATCGAGTTGATGGTATCGAGTTGATGCAATTCTGAAAATCCATGATGTGGGCATGCACGAAGAAGATCATTAAATCGGTCTCATGCCTCGTAGAAAGTTTCATCAAATCTTTGTTGAAATCTCGTGATTTCATTTCGAAGATTTGTTGTTTTAGAAGGAGGGGAAAATTTGTTAATGAATTTCGAAACAAGATCATCCCATGTGAGAATCGATCGAGGGGGTTCTTTCTCAAGCCAAATCCGGGCTGCACCCTCGAGGGAAAATGGGAAAAGCATAAGCTTTACCAACGTACTCGGGACGTTCGGGAACTTCATCGTAGAATTGATCTTGTTGAAATAACGGATGTGAGCATGAGGGTCTTCTTTGTCATGTCCGAAGAATTGTTTGTTTTGAACAAGGGTAAGCAAACAGTGCTTAAGCTCAAAGTTGTCCGCGGTGATCTCGGGCACAACAATGGCATCCTCGTAACCCACGGTGGGTGCTTCGAGCAATTGAGCCATAGTATGAGTATCGTCCATCGTAACTACTGGAAGAGCTTGATTTTCAATTGGTTCAACAAGATTAAATGGTTTAACAAAAGTCGGGTTGACTTGTTGTTGTTGACGGTTAGAATTACGAAATTGAGAACGAGTGCGCATGCACTAAAATGTAAAAAGAAAATTTATACTAATCTTTTTTGGTTTTTTATTTTTTTTTTAATTTTTGGTTTTTCAACAATGTATTCACAATAAATTTTAAATACGGACAATGAGATAAGACACTTAAACCAAATAATCAACTCGCTTCTCTGTAACTCTTTAAAAGAAAAACGCACAAAGGAGTTTGTTTATCTTTCGAAGGTGAGTCGTACGTCGCGAGAGACACAAAAGGTAAGTTTTTGATTCTTTGGTTCGGGAACTTATTGATGGATAATACTTTAATTGAAAGTATTATTTGTTGGTGTTCTTTTACCAACTTGGTGAGATTTTTTTTCTTTTTTTAAGGACAATGTTTTTATATTTTTGGTTTTTCTTCTTTTTAGATTTTTGACTTTCTTTTATATTATATATACTAATAAAAGAAAAAAAAATCTTTATGTATCTTTTTAAATGCTAATAAACAAAATAACTTCACTTGGAAGGATCTTCAAACAAAAATTTTCAAACGGCTTCAACAATCGTAGACAATCCTCCCCAACAGCGGCGCCAAAAACTGATCGCTTCTGATCTACACCCCTTTTTAAAATATATAATATATAAATATAAATATAAGATATACTTATAATATATAATATATAAAGATAAGAGGGTAGGAATCAAAAAAATCACAATTATAGTAATCCGAGAGTATGATTCCCGGGTCGTTATCCCCGATGAGGAATGCAATGGAAAGTCGAAAGTCATTTTGATAATCGATGCTTGAATAGGACAAGATTATGATTGGATTTCTAAGGCTATGGGAAAATTGATGCAATTTACACTAAAATTAACTAAGGGAACACTAATTTAACTAATAATGCAAAACCTAGATCCTAAAAACGCGCTAAATTATCAACTAATTCAAAATAAAAACCTACAACAGATTTTAATGCATGCAAACCTCAAATATGACAAAAGAAAATTTTCTAAAAAAGATTTATATTTTTTTTGGCTTTATAATATTTTTTATGAATTAAAAACCAATTTAATCTATTATTTAGATTTTTTTGGCTTTAAATATTTTTTTATGAATTAAAACCTATTTAATCTATTTAAAATTCTAGAAAATGACAAATTAATTCCTAAAACTTCAAAATGATTTTTCTACTTTGAAAAGCTAAAAATGTGATAAAAACTCAGAAAAACAAATTTCACTACTTTTTATAATTAAAAACTATTTCTTAAAATTAATTTAAAAAGCTAAAAATGAAATTTAAAATCTAAAAATGATGAAAAAGATTTTAAACTTTGTAAACCTAAAACTATTTATTCTAAATCTAAAAACTATTTTTTTGTAATTTTCTGAATTAATTTACTATTTTTAAATGATTTTCTAAAATTCTAAACTTCGAAAAATAAAGAAAAATAACAAATAAAGGAGGAAAAATCTAAAAAAAAGCAGGAAAGTCCTAAATGTTGAAAGGGTCCTAGGAAAAATAAGCTGGTTAAGCCAGCTTATCGAATAAGCTAAGAAAAAGCTAAAATAAGCTGCGAAGTGCTTATAGCTAAAAGAAGTAAAAACGTGTATAAGTAAATTGATAATGCAAAGATAAACGGAAAAGACCCAAGGGCGCTAGTGGAAGAGGGAGTGTGTGTGTTGTGCAAAAATGTTTGGTGATAAGGGTGAGGTCCCGGGTTCGAGCCTTGCTCACCTAGGACTTCCCCTAATCCCAAATGTTTTTGTTTTCCATTTTTTTACAACTTTTTAGAAAAGCACTAAATAAGCAATTTTTACAAAAGCACTTTTTTATAAATAAAAAATAAGCACGAAATAAGCTAAGAAAGTAGACAGATTAAGCTATACTATACTAAGCTATAAAATGGCAAACTGTTTAGCTAATTTAAGCCTAATAAGCAAACCAAAAAGAGAATTAAGCTAAAACAGATGATAAGCTATACCTAAAAAGCAATTTTGAAAAAAAATAAGCAACCAAATTAAGCTAGAGAGACATAATCATCAAAAAGCTATAAAACTTAAAGATTTTAAGCTAATTAGCAAAATAAGCTCAAATAAGCTCAAACACAATCAAATAAGCTATGACTAACCTAAAACTACCCTAATAAGCACAACTAAGCTAGAAATGAGCATAATGGATAAGCAATAAGCTAAAAAATCCAAATAAGCACTTTAAGAGAAAACTGAGAACCAAACAGCCTAAATGCTAGTTTTGAGCTTAATTTTAAGCACACAAACGAATCCTTATGGAAATTTAACTTGTACTAGCTTAAACTATGACCTAAAAGCTATCTAAAACTATTTTGAAAATCAAATGCTTAATGAAAAAGCTAGTTGAAAAGGCTGAAAATTCATTTTACTTTACTTTTGGTTATTGAATAAAAAGACAAAGTGCTACTTTTAAACTTGAAAACAGATAATCAAATAAGATTCTTATTACAAAATAAGCCCTAATATAACTAAATTGTCCTAAAATCTATTTAAGCACAAAAAATCAAAACATTAGAAATTCTAAAAGCTATTTTTACCTGCTGAAACTTCAACTTGAAAAAGGGTCATTTGTCAGTTTTAGTTCTGATGCAGTTGACACTCTTAATAACCAAAACTCAAAACAACTTGATGCAGGCTAAGAATTTAGTTTCTACAACTTTAAAACACCAATCTAAATGCAAAATTAGAGATAACTAGAACTAGAACCCACTTGAGCTTATAATTCCTAAGAAATTAAGCTAATTCTAACAGACTCTAAAATTTCTACTTACTAAATAATGAAAACTGAATTAAACTTACTCAATTCTTAATTCCTTTCTTTATAAACTTCAAAATGATGGTTTAAATCAAATTAAAGGACCAAAAGGATTTGGACAGTACTAACTTTAGTTAGTACTGCCTTTATCCAAACACCCCTTTAACTTGTTAAAAATCATTTTAAGCTTATAAATTTTAGATTTAAAGAAAAAATCTCAAATACCAGATAATGTTTAGCTTAAAATATACCTAATGATATTTTTCAATTATCAAATAAGCCAGAACAATAAGCTAATGAATTATGCTACTATTTTGGGTTTTTTCACTGTTTTATAGACATAACAAGTAAACTATGATTTTAATCTAACAATCTAACATATTAAGCATAAAACAATTATAATAAGCACAAATAAGCAAAACTAAACAACAATAAGCAGAAAACAAGCACAATTAAGCTATAATGTAGTTTTAGAGCTAGAAAAGGAAAATGAAAACTTACATAAGCCTCTGCTCTAAACAAGGCTTTCCAAATGCTCTTATGAGCTATCAACAAGCTCCAGCTTATCCTAGGATAAGCTGGTGAGGTCCTGGAAGCCCTTCCATTACTGGCTTCCCTTCCAATAATAAGCTGAGGTACTTTTGAGTGATTTTTGAGTAAGAAAAGCTCAACTAAGCTTTTGAGAGCTTAGTTGAGTAAATAACCAGCTTAAGAATATATTTGAGCTTATGTAAAAGTATAAGAGCTTATAAAATTGTAAAAGTTTATTTGACCATTTTTGCATAAAAGTAAAAGTTTGAAAAGACAATTGCAAGGATAAGTAAATTTGAACTTTTATTAATCTAGAAAATGAGTACAAAGCTTGGAATTGAGATTACATTAACTAAAAATTACATAAGCTAAATTACTAAAAGCTATACTAAGCTACACTAAAAAGCTGGAAAAGTAAAGATGCCCTTTGTGAGTGAGAGTGGCCTCCTATTTATAGCAGGAGAAGATGCTTCTAGGCCTTCACACGCTCCTCTCAATCCAAACCCTTCATTCCTTGCAATCATTAGATCCCTTGTCTTAACCGTTAGATCAAAAATGTGATCACACGGATTGCCAGCGTGGCATTCCTTGTGTCAGAGCCTTGTGCTTCTTTTGGCTTGTTTTTAGTGTAAATTTTCCATCAAGGTGTGTTTCTTTTGAGTCTCGCGTGTCATTCCTCTTGGAGTCTTGGCCAATGAGAGGCATTGGTGATGTTTTTGATGCTGACAATGAGCTTGGTACTAGCATCTTCTTGTGGCCATGTCAATTTGAGCTTGGGAGGGTTAATTGCATTTTAATTGAGTTAAAATGAGAAGGGTGAAATGGGGGAGACGGTGAACAGTAAAAACTGTTTTTCTCGCCCCCCAAATGTTATTCGTTTGAGGTTTGACTGAGGGGAATGGGGCGTTGACTTGGGCCAAGATATAAAAGGGTTTGGGCTGTTTGGTTTATGTGGGCTCGGTTTAGGGATTTAAGGGTTTTGGTTATAAAGAGTTAACGACCGTTAGTTCTTTATTAACAAAGGACTAACTGTGTTATAAATTTAAGGGCTTAAGGTGAAAATGGTTTAACATTAAGGGTATTTTGGGTATTTTAAGGGCTTTTGTCTTTTAGTGGGTTGTCCAAGGGTTGACCAAGGTTAACTTTGTTGACCTTTTCTATCAAACTCCCGGCTCTTGTACACTCTTTCCATTCCCGTGTTCGTGTTTGTCCGGTTTTGACCATTTTCTTGTGATTTTTGCATTATCCGTACCTACACATCACAAATGACAAAACAAGCAATATACAAGCATAATTTGCACAATTTAATCATTTAAGGGTCATTTTTGATATAAAAAGGATATGTGATTTCTCACATATCAAAATTCCCCAAACTAAGTGATTGTCGTGTCCTCACGCAATATTATATGCTTTAAAACCAAATACCTCAAAACTTCCCCAAACTAAATCTTTGAAAAGTAGCAAAGACTTTTGTGGGGAGAGTTAAGAAATCACAAGCTTTAAAACACCCCACTTTCCCATTTTTCAAAACTTTTTTCCATTTTTATGATTTTTCTAATTTACAACTTACAACTTATTCATGCGTGACATAATATATTGCTTTTATTATTCATTGATAACTTTTAGGATCATGGAACAAAAAGCACAATAAGTGTCAAAATGGATAAATTTATCGTCCCCGACTTTCACCTCTCCAAGCCAAGCTTAAAAACAAGATCATTGCAAAATACAAGTTATGATGCTAACACTACTCATAAAAGCTAATTGTGTACTTACTTTTCCTCCCTTATTCCTAATTTTGTATCTTAAGATTTTATTTAAGTCATATACCCGAAGGCTCTTTAAGACTTTATTTCGATACTTATTAATTCCAAAAATAAAGCGTAACGGTTAAAAACGCAATAATTAGCTCCTAGCCCTTTTCAAAAGATCAAATGTCATCAAGATTAAAGTCCACATCGAGGCAACCAAAATTTGGCTTTTATTAGGTTACTTAAGCAAGGTACCATTCATGTCATATACCTTAAGGCTCTTTAAGGAATGAATAAGGCTATAATTTTACTTATTAAATTCTACTTACCCCATATACCCTAAGGCTCTTTAAGGGACAAGCAAAATATTTATTATTGTGATACATATAGTATGCCAAATTAAGTATTCCTGATGTGTACTCATCTTAATCATAAATGAACTAAAGAAAACTTCTAATAACTAATTATTAACCAAAAAACCGCACAACTCTATTTATTAAACAATTATATATAAAGGTGAAACAAGCTAATGATAGAAAAAGCCACAATTAACACTTATGAGCCTTAAAGAAATCCAACTATTCTATGTTTAGCATCAAAACTTATACTCTACTCTATCATCTCTTGTTCTTCACAATTTAAAATTTCTAATAAAGAAACTCGTGAATACTTAGCCTAATAAATCGAACTTCGCATATTTAAAATCAATTATGGGAACTTGCAAAGTCTTGACTTTTTTAAAGCTAGACTTGCGTTTTATAGCTCCTTGTATAAAAGATTAGCAAAATCAATTTATTTACGTTAAGGAGAAAGCTAAGATATAAAACCGGTCGGGTCAAAATTTACTTTTCATTCTCACCAATGAAAAACCTGCATTCGTGTCATCTATTTTTTTCAACAACTTTTTTTTTTCATATGAACAATAAACTAGATATTAAGGCTTAAAAATTTAAATTTTTTGTGGGAAAACGGGGTACGTGAGAACAACGGGCAAAAGTAGGTAAGATCATATCGAAGATATACTACCCCATACTAAAATTAAATATTGTCCTCAATGTTTTCTAGCTTAAGACTTAAAAACCCCATACTAGAACTCAAAAAGTCGAATGCATAACCCGAACATGGAGAAAGTATCACAAAAATCTCAAGCCGTTTATCAAATATGCTACAAGATAAATGTTAGTCGATAAAAATCTAGGATATCGGATTTCCCCAAACTAATGGCAAGCAAATGCTAGGAAGCTCGAGTGGACCAGGATAAAACACCAAACACGAGAGTCTTCAAAAATTTTGGAAAAATCCTACAAACAATCACAAGCACAAACAACAAGAATCGGAAGAGTACAAGCCTCCTCACATTACATTAGAAATAAGAAATAAAATAGAAGGATAAGCATGGGGTGCCTCCCACAAAGCGCTTTGTTTTTGATAACCGAGTCACATAGCTTGACTCGATCCCTGAATTTATTCGTCCTTGGAGAAAGTTTGGAAGAGAAAAAATCTCAATCGGGCTTTCATTAATGTTTGGATAAACATTAAAGCACATGAAAGTTCCATCCCGATGAGATGCCACCGGCTCTAAGTGGAGATGCCAGGGTCAAAAATGGTGTTTTCACTCTCGGTGGAGAGAAGTAAAGGAGAATCATCAGGGTAGGTGAGATACGGGAGAAAAGTCCGAATGACAAATGTGAAGGAATCATCAACTTCAACATTAATCTCACCTCCCCCTGGGTCAAAACATTCGTCTTCATTAAGCTAATCAAAATTGTTTACCACAGGTGCATCGGGCTCAATGTCGAAGGTAAAACGCTCATACTCGGGAATAGGATCATTGTTAAGCAAGTTGTCAATAATATCCTCTTCCGAATCAAAATCACTTTCAATACCCTGTGGTATCGAATCATCTTGACCGGAAAATATATCGATCTCTTCCCTATTAGAGTCACTATCCTCAACGGGGATAGGAACTGAGGGAAGAGACTCGATGATCGTATGAAAATTTTCCAGCGACCGGGAAGATGAATTATAGCATAGCGACCATATTCGACTAATATAATCCTCGTGCTCTCTAACAATATTTGGAGGAATTGTAATAAGTTCTCCGGCGAACTCATGGTGGAGAGGATCACTCTTGGGAGAAAAAGTTATCAAAGTATCATGGTCTGAGTCGTTCTGAAAGTGTTGTGGTTCATGATCGAAAAATACTTCGGAAGAGAGATTATGGGTGGTATCATCACTAAGCAAACTCTCAAGATAGAATACGTCTCCTTTCGAGTCATAATAACCTTCCTCAATACACGTAGAAACTTCGATAGCTAGAAAAGAATCGATCTCATCATTATCGCCTCCTGGGTCGAAGATCATATAATCATTTGGAGCATCGTACAAAATCTTTTTCTAATCATTCGTTTTACATTCCAAATCAAATAAATCATCATTCTCTTTGAAAGGTGGGTCATCGATGAATCCCTCAAGAATGGAAGCAACGCTTTTCATAGGAGTAGACGGATCATGGTGAAGTAGAAACTCAATGTCATCTCCTGGGTCGAGACACTCATCCTCATTAGAATTGGAAAGAGGTGTGACTAGGAAAGTCGACTCTTCAAGGTTTGAATCATAAGAATCCTTGCACTCGATGTCCTCTAACACCTTATCAAAAAGAGGATTTACGTCACTAGAGACATATTCGTCGTTAAATTCAAAAAGAGGGTTAGAGAAAGTCACAGAATCATCATGTAGAACGTTGATGGAAGAGAAATTATCACACGAAGGTAAAACGTTCTCACTATCACTCCCGGATGTATCCTCAGACTCTCTTGGGATTGGGATAATTTCCTCAACACGAAAAGTGCTAAGGTGTTCGTCCCCCATTATGAGAGAATCCTTGGTCTCAATAGTCGGTAAAGCGGATGTGATTGCAAAAACTGAAGAAACTTGAGACGTTTTATTTGAATGAAAAATGCTCTCCTTGTGAATAACTTTAAAATTCTTTAAACAAGGTCTAATACGAGATTGACGTTTAGCTGTCGGCTTTACGAGATTCTTTACTTCATGCTTTTCCTTTTCATTGTCGTCATCTTCTGGTGGAGGTAAGCAAACTAGAGCAGGTTCGTCGGTACACCTTTCAAAACTATCCTCGCATGTGTCATTAACCATTTTAATTGACTCGTTTACATGCTTTTGAGGATGTTTTGACATGCCATCGACATGAAAAATTATTTGTTCATTTCCGTCCCTTAAAATAAGTTCTCCTTCATACACATCAATTAAACCTCGACTGGTCCTCAAAAAGGATCTCCCAAGTATGAGAAGAACTCGAGGATCGGCTTTAAAATCAACAACAACAAAGTCGGTAGGGAAGTGGAACTTTCCAACTTTAACAAAAATGTCTTCAACGACTCCTTTAGGATGAGAAATGGATCGATCAGCTAATTCTAAAGTCATCCGAGTTGGGGTAAGTTCGGGTAAGGATAACTTTTTCCAAATGGAAAGAGGCATAAGATTTATGCTCGCACCAAGATCGGCCAAGGCGTGACATACATCCATTCCCGAGAAATCACATGGTATAAGAAACTTGTCGGGATCTCCTAGCTTTTCGGGAACCTTTTTAAGGAGCATCGTCGAGCAATTCTCATTCAACGACATCTTAGCTAATTCAAGCAACTTTTCCTTATTCATGAGCAAACTCTTAATCGTCGGAGAAAATCTTGGCATCAAAAGTAAAGCATCCGCGAAGCTAATGTCGAAGCACAAATCTTGAAAGATTTAAAAGATCTTCTCCATTTGATTCGAAGCTTTGTTACGAGACTTTTGATCATTACGTCTTGAAGGATATGGAATATTTGGTTTAGGTAAAGTCTTCGGAACATCGGGTTCCAAAATCGGAATGGGGATAACCGGAGGTGGGATGTGAGCGGTACTTCCTTGGAAATTATTTTGCTCTTTATCCGTTGTCTCCTCGGTTTTTCGTTCCACTACCTTTTTGGGAGAAGGATTAGTAGGAATCGAGGGTCCCTCGTAAGCAACACCACTTCGAGTAGTGATCGCTTTCATCTCACCCTTCGGGTTTGGAATGGTATTACTCGGAAGAGTACCCGAAGTTGAGGCTAGGTTTTGAAAGAATCCACTTAACATATTTCGCAAGTTATTTTGAAAAATATTTTGTTGATTCATCAAGACGGCTTGTTGAGTCTTCATCGTATTTTGAATTTCATTCTTAAAGTCTCCTTTCAACGAGTTGATTTGATTTTGCATGTTTCTCATCATTTGGTCATTAGTTCTCTTGTAACTTGAAAACTCATTTGAAAACTCTTGTTGAACTTGATTATTAGGAACTTGAAAATGTTGGTTTTGAAATCTTAATTTTGAAATTTTAGAGCATGATTATTTTGAGCTTGATTACCATGAAAATTATTTCCCCGATTAAAATTATTTCCTTGACCTTGATTTTGATTATACCTATTTTGACCATTGTTTTGCACCGGAGCAAAACCTGGTGGTGCCATTTGGTTAATAACACGGTTTTGAGGGTTAACTTGATTGCAAGAACCTATTGTCGCACAAACACTATCTTGATTGTTATCGATATTAGGACAATTGTACCAAGCATGAGGCCCACTACAAGTAACACAAATTTCCTCAACCGCTTTAACCGGAGCGGGAGTGACAACTTTTTTAGAAACAATCTCAACTAAGGTCGAAATTTGATCCGCAAGCTTATCAATTCTCTCATCCGTTTTACTAACACTTTCCCTAGAAATCGTATTCATCCTAGAAACATTCGATTTATTACGTTAATAACGAACTTTTGATTTATTCTCGATTATGTTCAAAGCCTCTCTAGTCGTCTTACTAAAAAAATTTCCACCCGAGTCTTGATCATTCTCGTTTAAACCGTTATAAAAGGTATCAACTTGAGTTAACTCCGTAAATCCGTGGTGAGGACAAGCTCTAAGAATTTCCTTAAATCGTTCCCATGCTTCACTAAAAGTTTCCTCGAATTTTTGTATAAAACGAGAAATTTCATTCTTTATGTGAGTGGTTTTTGAAGGAGGGAAAAATTGATTCACAAATTTAGTTACGAGATCCTCCCAAGTCAAGATAGAATTTGGTGGTTCTTTCTCGTACCACAATCTAGCGAAAGTCGGTTGGTAGGAAAGTGGAACTTCCCTCTGAACGTTAAACGTTCTTCGGCAGTCCTTAGGATGGTTTATGGTCGATTACGGCTATCTCTAAAGTCATTCCGAGTTGGATGTAAGTTCGGGGTAGGGAAAGGATTTTTCATAGGATAAGAGGCATAAGATTTTTGCTCGCGCCTAGATCGACCAAGGCGTTGACATAATCCATTCCAGGAAAATTTACATGGAATAAGAAACCCTTTTGCCTGGTTTCTAACTTTTTTGGGAAAGCTTTTTGAGGAGCCATCGACCGAGCAATTCTCGTTCATCGGTATCTTAGCTCTAACTCAGCAACTTTTCCTTATTATGAGCATACTCTTAATCGTAGGAGCAAATCTTGGCATCAAAAGTAAAGCATCCGCGAAACTTATGTCAAAGCGCAAATCTTGAAAGATTTGGAAGATCTTCTCCATTTGATTCGAAGCTTTTTCACGGGACTTTTGATCATCACGACGTGAAGGATATGGAATATTTGGCTTAGGTAAACTCTTCGGAACATCGGGCTTTGGAATAGAAATGGGGGTAACCGGAGGTGGGATTTGAGCAGTACATCCTTGGAAATTTGTTTGCTCTTTAACCGTTGTCTCGCGGTTTCTCGTTCTATACCTTTTTGGAGGAAAGGATTAGCTATTTGATCATCACGACGTGAAGGATATGGAATATTTGGCTTAGGTAAACTCTTCGGAACATCGGGCTTTGGAATAGAAATGGGGGTAACCGGAGGTGGGATTTGAGCGGTACATCCTTGGAAATTTGTTTGCTCTTTAACCGTTGTCTCCTCGGTCCCTCGTAAGCAACACCACTTTGAGTAGTGATCGCTTTCATCTCACCCTTCGGGTTTGGAATGGTATTACTCGGCAGAGTACCCGAAGTTGAGGCTTGGTTTCTGATAACAATCCTACCTTATCATCGTTTTGAAAATCTATTTTGAAAAGTTGTTTGTTTGATTCATCTGGATGGCTTGTTGCGATTTTATCGTGTTTTGAATTGCTTTCTTAAGGTCTGCCCTTTCCAAGATCGAGTTGATTTGATTTTGCATGTTTCTCATCAGTTGGTCATTTATTCCTCCTGTAACATTTGAAAAACTAATTGAAAACTTTTGTTTTGAACTTGATTATTAGGCACCTTGAAACGGGCTTTGTTTTGAAATTACTTAATTTTGAAAATACGAAGCATGATTTATTTGATTTTGAAAATCCTTGTATACCATGAAAATTATTTCCCCGATTAAAATTATTCCCTTGACCTTGATTTTGATTAAACATATTTTGACCATTGTTTTGCACCGGAGCAAAACCTGGTGGTGCCATTTGATTACTAACACAGTTTGGAGGGTTAACTTGATTGTAAGAACCCGTTGCCGCACAAACACTAGCTTGATTGTTATCAGTATTCGGACAATTATACCAAGAATGGGTACCACCACAAGTAACGCAAGTTTCCTCAACCGCTTTAACCGGAGCGGGAGTGACAACTTTCTTAGAAACAATATCAACTAAAGTCGAAAGTTGATCGCAAGCTTATCAATTCTTTCATCCGTCATTACTAACACTCTCCTAGAAAGTTTCCTTATTCATCCTAGAAGCATTTGGTTTGTTTCGTGAATAACGCACTTTTGATTTATTTTCAATTATATTTAAAGCCTCTCTAGTCGTTTTACTCAAAAGATTTCCACCCGCCGGCATTTAAGGAGTCTTGATCGTTGTCGTTTAAACCGTTATAAAAGGTATCAACTTGAGTTAACTCCGTAAATCCATGGTTTGGGACAAGCTCTAAGCATTTCCTTAAATCATTCCCATGCCTCACTAAAAGTTTCCTCGAATTTTTGTGTAAAACGAGAAATTTCATTCTTTAAGTGAGTGGTTTTCGAAGGAGGGAAAAATTGATTCACAAATTTAGTTACGAGATCCTCCCAAGTCAAGATAGAATTAGGTGGTTCTTTCTCGTACCACAATCTCGCGTTCCCCTCGAGCGAATATGGAAAGATCATAAGCTTAATAACATCATTCGGCACATCTCTAAATCGTAAAGTCGAGGTAATCCTTTTGAAACTATTAATATGAGCATGGGGATTTTCCCTCTCATAACCGTGAAACGGGTTAGCTTGAACTAATTGTAACAAATTCGTTTTAATCTCAAAATGATCCGCATTAATTTCTGGTAAAACGATAGCTTCTCCATACCCTTTCGTGGGTGCACGGAGTAGCTCTTCCATTGTACGTTCCGCCATTGGTGCAACTTCAACGATAGTATGAAGCTCGGGTTCGACTATGTTTGGAGCACGTCCTCTATTATGACATCTCGGAATGGTTACGGTTGAATTATTTGGAAAATTGGAACTTCTAGTGCGTATGCACTAAACAAAACAAACAATGATAAAAGAAATGAGAAAAGAAAATATTTTTGTTTACCGAATAATCAGCAAACTTAGGGTAACTCTCTTAAGTAAAATAAATTTTACAAAAAGAGGTGCGTCTTTTTCGTAAGTGACACAAACGGTAATTTTTTGAATCTTAAGTTCGGAAACTTATTGATGGATAATACTTCAGTTGAAAGTATTACGTGTTGGTGTTCTTTTACCAACTTGGTAAAAATTTTATTTCTTATGTTCACAAATTCACAAGAAAATTTGAAAAATTCGGAAGAGTAAATATTTTTGTAATTTTCTTATTTATTAATCTTCTACTTATACTAAAAAGAAAAGATTTTTTTTTTACTTTTTATATTTTTAATTTTTTGTATTTTTGATTTTTTCAAAAGCGTAACTTTCGAAGACAAAAGGTTCTTTAAATCACGATCGACAAATGCAAACGAAGGAATATTAATCACAAATCCCCGGCAGCGGCGCCATTTTGATTTAGTTGTATTTATACATGTATATTAATATTCAAAGTATAAAGAGATTTACTAAAAATCCTTGAGGACAAAGATTTAAAGTAAAAAATCTACACAAAAAATATAATACGTAAGCCGGTAAGTGATTACCGGGTCGTTTTCTCAAAGATTTATGAAATTGAGACCTCGTTTGTTATTTGGACAATGACTTGAATTGGTTCGAAGATGATTTGTTTTCTAAAATCCTAATAGTGAGCAAATAAAAACACAGTTAAAGTTAACTACGAAAAACGATAATGGAAATAAAGTAAATGCGACAAATAAGCAAGAACACTAAAATTAAGTATTAAATGATTTACTAAACTATTTCTAATCCTATTTGACTATTTAAAAGGAAAATGATGAGAAAATTCTAAAACGAGAGTAATTTAAGCTAAAAACAAAAAAAACGAGAACGGATATGAAAACCCATTCTTTAAAAAGTGAAATTTCAAAATATTAACCCTATGAAAATAAATTTCAAACCTAAGCTAGAATATGATAAAAGAAAATTTTATAAAAAAGAAAATTAATTTTTTGATTATTTTTCTATTTTTATGACTTTTTAAAGTTTTTAATAAAATTAAATCACAAAAAATATAAAACTTTGAAATAAAAATTTAAAAAAAAATGCTGAAAATTGCTTAAGTGCTAAAGAATGCAGGAAAAATATAAAAACCTAAAAATCATAATTCAATAAGCTGGTAAAAAGCATTTAAGCACGCGAAGTGCTTATTCTCTTATGAGCTCAAAGAGGTGTTAAAAGAATAAACGAAAGAAAGGTAAACAAAAAAGACCCAAGGGCAGAGATGGTTTGTGTGTGGTGTGTTGAGACGTATGTGAGTGATGGGCTAGGTCATGGGTTCGAATCCCAGGACTTAGCTTTTTTTGCAAAACTTTTTATTTTGAAAACTTCAAAAAGCTAAGTTGTAGAAAAGCTGGAAACTATCAATTATAATAAAAGCAACTATTTTTGAAACTCCCTAAATAAGCTAGAAATCAGCTGAAAAGCTAACAGATTATATAAAACTACTTTTTGAACTTTTATGAAAACTTAAGCAACTAAGAGGCTAAAATAAGCTAAGACCTAGCAAAATAAGCAACTTCTAAACTAACCCTAACCTAATAAGCTAATATTGAAAAGAAATGAACAAACAAATTAAACAAGAATAAGCTTAAATAAGCACAGCAATACTAACTCAGAGTTAGTACTGCTAGCTTTAATCTTAAAGTTGCTTCCACTATATGACTTAATAAGCTAAGGGCAAACTAAGATAAGCTAAAACTAACTTAATAAACTACTCTAGACTAGAAATAAGCACAAAGAAGCAAGCCATAAGCTGAGGATTTCAAATAAGCACTTATAAGAAAACTGCATACCAAACAGACAACTTAGCTACTTTGGGCTTATTTTTAACCATGCAAACAGATCCTTATAGCAATCTAACTTATACCTACTTAAACTATGACCTTTAAGCTTCTAAAATCAACTTTTGAAAACTATTTTGAAACTTAAATGCTTAATGAAAAAGCTCCTTTTAAACTGCTTAATTACTCAGTACAAGCTGAGTAAATTTGTGGATTTTCAAAAGACAAACTGCAAATTTTGAGCTTAAAAAACAGATGATCAAATGAACTTTTAAAGGCAAAATAAGCTAAAGCAGATTGACAATGACCTAAAATCTACTTGAGACTAGAAAATTAAGACCTAATAACTATATTAACCATCTGAAAAATAAACTAGAAAATGACTGAGTGACTATTTTTACTACTGATGCAGTTTGCACAAAAAAAAGACCAAATCTTAAAACTAACAAATGCAGACTAAAGAGTTAGTATCTATAACTTTTTAAACACTAACTAGAGATACCAGATGATAATCAGCTTATAATAGACATAATAAGCTAAATTAAGCTACAATGCAGTTTTAAAGCTATGAAATATAAAATGAGAAACTTACAGTAGCCTCTGCTTAAACAAGGCTTAACAATTGCTCTTATGAGCTATC
>BQNB010124159.1:0-19983 GCA_026074375.1 Tanacetum coccineum
GGAAAACTAGAGACCTTTCATTTTCTTTAAATTTATAACTGACTAGAAATTAAATACATTCCTAACCAAAATTTATTGTCAAACAAGAAATTTATTGTGACTTTCTATTTTCCTAAACCGCATCAGTCTTGATCATAGATCAACAAAAACAACCTTAGTTGGCGTCCCCGTAACGGTCAACTCCCAATCTTCCATAATATACATACTTTACAACAATAGTGGTGATATTGACCACTTTTTTACTAGATGAATACATTATTGGTTTATTTCGACCAACATACAACAATACTCTTTAGAATCACTTTTTTTGTATTTTTCACTTTTTCATATTTTTTTAAACATATAAACTACGAATTTTGATGTAATTTCACCATCTTTACGATCTCAATAAATCTGGATATTTTGTCCATAATCCTCCATACTTCGGATGTAAAAAATAATTGTGAAAGTAGTAAAATACACTGAAAAATTGAGATTTAATAATATACATTACTTTCACATTCTCATTGCATTGTGCAATTTTCTTGACCTAACCAAAGATTGAAAATTTTGCATTACGACACAGAAAATACAATACTTTACACAAAAGCAACTAGCAACCGATTAAGGACTTAATCTAATAGGGTAGACTAAGGTGTAACAAAAAAAAAATATTTGGTGTAAGAAAAGAATGGAATGGCTCAGCAGGTTTTTCTAGGGGTATCTTACTCTAAAAATGAGAGTAAACAAAAAGGTTTATACGGGGGTTAACTAACCAGTGTAGTTAGTTAATATCATGACATGTACGAGGCTTTTTGGGTGTAATCCTAGAAATTTACCAGTTTAGAAAATGTCACTCCATCTATTTAAATATAGTGCTTATTATTGTGGTATCGAGTAGATATACCAAGCCAAGTTCTAAAGTTTACAACATCACCGGCACACTCATAATTTTGTGGAATTTAGGTAAACATTTAGAAATGAATAAGGCTAAATTCTCACAATACCCAACAAGGGTTATGTGTGCAGGTTATGTAACTAATAATTTCACAAAAGTATGTTTGAATTTTTTTAAATTTAGGCATAATTTAAGCATTTTATTGTGAAAATATGGACAAGTAAGCATTTTAATTCTCTTCCCCCCATTTGAAATATACAACATCCTCGTTGTATAAATATAACATTAAGGACATGAAACTAAAAGAATTAGAACAAGAAACTCCCTGAGATTTGCTCGGTATAATCCTCAATGTTGCGTTTATGAGCTAGATTGTGTGTTGTAAAAGCGTCTGTATTCCAACATGACTACAACACACAGAATTCCAGAATATAAATACTCTACCAAAGTCATCATTTTTGTTTAGTAAGGTCTTGTATAAGATATAGGAAAACCCAATGCAATTCTATCTCCGGTATTCGACGGTTAGAAAATAAAAACAAAAACAAAAAACTATACGGGAAGTCGATACGCCATATCCCAAAACCAGGATACACCGTATTGAGACTTGTAAAAAGTATCCGAGGTATGGGTCAGATTATCAAATACAGCGTATCATATTAATGAATACGCCGTATAGATAATCTGACAATAATGTTTAAATGCAAAAAATTAAAGGACTGGATAACGTCCAGCTAATTCAATACGTCGTATCCATTGAGGTTGGATACACTATATCAAATAACTAGGAAGAAAAACTCGATAAAAATAAGAAAATACATTCCGGGTTGTCTCCCGGTAAGCACTTTTGTTTACATCGAAGTCTTTAAGTTAGACTTGTCTCCAGCTCTTCATTTGGTGCGTTTCACGAGCCACCCTTGATCCTTCTTGTGAAAAAATTTCATGGTAGACGCTTGACACAATTCCATCGGTTCTTTTCTAGGTATTATACTCGCATGTGTTGATGGCAATGTATTCTTCATTAGTACCAAGCGAGTACCGAATTACTTTGAATTTTTTGGATTTGCACATTCCTTCATTGAGCAGTTCTTTCTCTTCATTATTACTAACCGAGATCAATTCACTGACAATATGCCCATAAACCTTCGGCTTATGTTTATCAAAACATTCTTGACCCTTTTCAAACGCACAAATGTTGTTCCCTTCTTGAGCATCAAAATAAGGCTTGAAAAACTAGTCAGAATTGTCGTTCAGGTGGTTTGTGCTGTTAGATTCTTGTCTTTCGTCGTCACTTGATACAATTTCATCCATCAATACATCATCATCACCACCTTTTATCCAAAATTCCCATAGTGCGTTCTTGGTTTTTCCATCCATTCTCCTATGGTTTCTGAATTTTGAATTCAACCAATTTATGAAGTCAAGGTAATCTGGACCGCCGTCCACATCATCGCTAATCAATGTATTTTTACAAGTATGGGATAGGGGGTAGTATTTGTGAAAGAATTTTTCAGTTAATTCTCTCCAAGTAGTGATTTTTCCATCTACCTCATCTATCCGCCACTTTCGTGCAATTCGAGTAAGCAAGAACAGGAAAACATGTAGTCGAAGTTGATTTGGATCAACATTGGGAATTTTAATTAATTCCAGTATCGCCAGGACTTTTGCCGTGTGGTCGACTACGTCATCGCCATATGTTCCATTGAAAGTATTATCCTATAGTATTTTCAAAAATTCGTCACCTAGTTTGAATTTAGTATTTTTGTTAAACCCCGCTGTAGTAGTATTCGATCCATAATCCGCTCAAACTTCCATCCTGTATTTTTCCAAAGTGGGTTCCATCATAGTTCCAAACCTAATATTGATAGGTTGGTATTTATAGGATATGATAGGTTAGCTTCTACTTCTCTTTATTTTCTAATTTTGCAATCTAGTCCCAATTCTTTGGATAATATGCTATTTTTCACTTTTAGCATATTTCTCGTTATTACAAAATACTTCACTGTTGTAAAATAACAAATAATCTAAACACTAATAATTAAATAAATACCACTTAAAGATAGCCAAAAATCGACACTTTTATGATCCTGGTACAATCTCTCCCCTATGTGGTCGAAATATTCTGGGCGTGATCCTTTCTAATCCTAAGTGTCTTTCATTCACATACATTTCCCAACGTCTCATCTGATCACGATGCTTTAAGCATTATTCAATGTCTTCCTCAAACAATTGTAGGTATTCAACATCTTCTTTACTGAGACTATGGAGTGCACATTAAGCCGCAATGTTTCACATCATTCTTTTGGGGGGGGAGGCTCTTCAACCCTTCCAAGACTCTTTTTAATGTAGCATCACAAAACTTATGAATTTCTTGATGTCTCATCACTCTCTTTTCTTTCTTGTTGTTCTTGTATATAATGCCATACACAGGCTCAGAGACGATGGAGAACACCTTGTATACTAATCTTTAATAATTAGCCTGAGGAAATTAATTAATGGTAGGCAGAAGATTTGCCTTGTAAGCTCCCGTGAAGAACTTTCCACACCTAGCTAGAAATCATGTACTCTTTCCCATATCACTGTACTCTTGATGAAGACTGACAATGACCACAACAAACCAGTCTCAACATAGTCATCTACCTTGTGGTTAACAATTAGCAGATACATATCCTCAATATCATTCTTGTTGAGGTTCTTGTAATCTGACTCTGTGATTGACACTATGCTACCATTTGCTCTTCTTGCAATAATCTTTGTTATAAAATTGTGCTCATGTCCTAGTTCCCAATAAGTCTTGATGATTTAAACAATCTTTGAATTTGAGGTAACTAACTTTCCTATTGCATTTTTTTTTTCGGGTTCCTTATGAATTTCTTTATTAGAAAGATATTTGGGCATGGTGTATTCTTCCAATGTTTGACATTGTATCGAGCATAAGGATTAAACTTCTTCACTCATTTATCTACCTATCTAGAAGTTCTTTCTTCAACATCATCAGGAAAGATTACTCCAAGAAACTTATGAAGAGACAGCACAATCTTCTCAGGTCCTGAGCTTCCTTTGTTTAGGTATAATAGATCTTTACTAAACAGAGATAGTGTAGGAGCTTTGGGATCTCTTTGGCAGCTTTAAACGACTAGAATATGGGTCCTTTTGTGGGATGTGAGAAACAAAAATTTCTTTCCTGCTTTCCACACACAATATCATGTCAATCCAGAAGTTTTTCCATCTGAGTCAATGTATATTTATGCACAACTCATGGAAGTGCATCGTTAATCTCAACATTTCATTAACAAACTTTGTTTAGTCTTGGGGCTTCATCCATCAGATTTGTGACATTTCATCCACAAGATCTTGTGAAACTTTCTTAGTAGGAAGCTCATCATCATCTGTGGCATAAGAATCCGTCCAAAAATCAAAGTCATCTAATTCTTCTTGATTACCTAACGTTGATGGACTTGGTTCACTTTTATTGTCTTGTCCAGATGATGATTCTCCAATCATTTAGGTTCCATGCTTAGACGTCTTCTGCCTTTTTGTATCATTCTCCCCCCAGGATGAGCATCATCATAAGGATCGTCACCTAAATTTTCTTGGGCGAGCAACAGCAAAGTTCTAGCAAGATATTGGATATAGGAGTCTGTTTAAACTAGACTTAATGGTCAGCCAAATTGGTATGAATTACGGATCATCGCTGTTGCAACTGAGGATTGTCTCTCATGGTTAGATATAATTGGTATTGTTGTTCTTGTGCAGAAGTTGGGGTGGCTTAAGTCGGGTGCACATGCAAAATATGTCTTGACATGTAATTCCTGATATATGAATCACTAGAGAAGAATATGGTTAGTAAACCATAGTAAATTTACAAATGAAATCTATGCTGCCGAAGATATCTCTGCATCTTTACTGTAATGCGATCTGCAATTATCTTCGCCACATCCGCTTATGACTTTGTTGTTCTTTCGTCATTAATAAGCCCCCTATGCAACATATACAGGAAACATATCAGTCTTTTGTACAGCTATTTGACTCGATCATCTACTCATTTTAGGCAATGAATCTCCATTGAATTTATTATATGATGTCGAGCAAGCACATTAAAAACTTCGTTCTCGGTAATGATAGAACCATGACATTAGATGTTCAAACAAATAACCGAAACAACTCTTGTGCAGTTACATACAAAGAAAATCCTTGTATGCGTTTGAGATAGGCGTCCAGATCTTAGGTTTACACAAGATAAGGAGGCGTTTTGTAGCCGATAACTTGGAACTTGGTGAAAATTATGATGGGTTGTTTGAAGAAGAAGGTGGTGGACAATAACCAATTTAGTTTTACCAGAGTAATACATGGGAGTTTACTCAGTATTCCAAGATATGATAGTAGAATGAATCCTAAGGGATCTAGTTGTTGTAGGGGATGGTGAGTATTGTGCCTAGACTCATCTACATGCTATCCTTTTTCCTATTCTTTTCACTCATGATCATCCCTTTGCTGACTCTTCCTCCTCTCATTAAGCGTTTAAGCAAGGTTGTCACAACAGTAAATTTAATTGGGAACTCTACCTCCAGACTTTCCCTTATTCACTTCTAGGACTCGTAGACCTAGTGTCAGGATCATTTTGATTATCATTTTTCCTAAGGGTAGAACTATCAACCTTAACATTTTCTTCTACATTCTCTGTTCCTTCAACTAGTTTCTCAATCTCCTCAGCCATCAAGTGCTCTTTAACTTTTTCCCTCCTTTTTTCTTGGCTTCAGGCTCTTCACGACGTTATTTGCTCTATAAGACTTATTAAGATTTTTAACTATGTAGAGGATTATATATCATCAGCCTCATCGAGTAGTATGGAATTGGGTGTTTAAGTATACGTCTAAAGTTGCATCATCTTGGAGGAATACGAAGTCTAATAATAGTAGACTTCCGTGGAGCACTTGACTCTCATTCAGTTTAGCATCAGGATAGGTTTAGTCGCTAGAGGCTAGATAATCCTATATCCAAATTGCATCCATTGGATAGACTCAATCCTTCAGTGATTAGAGTCATAGGAAGCATCGACTCTGAACACTACAATGCATACATCCGATAAATTCTCCGTAAAGCCTTCATCTCATCAGTTATCGAACCTTACACTCGGAATTTTCATTCGCAACTATGTCCTTATGTCTTCTGTGAATTGAATATATCTTATCACACATCTCGAAACAGTCACGGCAAATTGGTTGATCCATATGAATGACTCTTCTTGATATTCCAGGGAATGGCAGTCATGTAAAGAACACACTAAAATAAGCTTTGTGAAATCTGGGATAAGAATCAATATTGTTGGAATGATCAAGTGAGTAATGGAATCGCTATCCCAAAATTAAGTCACCTCATCGTCACCATGTATATAGTTGACAAAGGCAGTATACAAACCATACTGGGGGGCATTGATCTGGCAAAGGCAGTTGATCATACCTATTAACTCATGTTGTTAGACATCTTGAAACAATCTTATGACAATTAGATCTGCCATGGTTGTAGCTAACGTCAATTGTCCTTAAAGTTGGGATGGTGAACTTAATTCTCATGTGAAAACCAAGATCGTTGATGTAGAATGGAACCATCTCTGAGAACTTTGGAGCAGGGACAAAATGATCATGATTGTTGTTAGTAGCTTGAGGGCAACGAAATATTGTTCCAGAAATCATCTATAGTTAAAGTAAGGTTACTTTTCTATCAAGCAGCAAAAGAGAGCTTATACTTTGAAACCATCTACTTTCAAAGTATCCAGAACTATCCCACAAGTAATATCCATGGGATGGCACTATGAAAAGCAAGACCAATGCTGTTGAATCTAAGTAAAAATTGATTTTGAAGGATAATTATCCAGGAATTTTGGGCTTTCTTTAGGCACAACGAATGCTCAAGATCCATCTTCTTGATCGCATACCAATGAGAAGCATATCGTTTGTTGGGTTTAGCACAGTCAATTCGTCTAAGATGAAGGCATCAGAACTTGTCGATGTGGTTGTGCCATATGATATACTGAATGAGTTAAGATAATATGTAAGATAACGAAATCAATTTAATTTAACTTTTTTTTGTCACTTTCCAGCTCTGTCTATATTTATAAGATTTTGGCAATTATCTTTTTAACAATATTCTTGATTAGTTGTATTTCTAATGTGCTATGTTCTTTTGCTTTTTCTAGCACATTCGCATATTCTATTATTCGCATCTTTTCTTATCGATTCCCTATTTTGTGTGTTCTTGCATTTCTTTTTGCGAACCACACTCCAGATTTGCTTTTTTGCATATTGGTGATTTTTATTGTCTCTCTTTCTGTTTAGAATATCCTCCAACACACATTCAAGAAATTCTTTAAAGAAATAGATACTCTTTCATCAAGAATTGCTGAAGAACCTATGAGTTTGAATAAGACTTAAATTTGAAAATTTTAAGAGATATCATTCATATTCTTAAAACTTTTTTGTGAAAGAGTACCATTTTTGACACAATACATGAAATTGAGAACTTTTTTCAAAAAAAATCAATTGTAGCATGAAAAGGTGCATTACTTTTTGAATAACATAGGATTTAGACAACTCAATCAACAACTGAATGGTCAACAAGTCACATCACTCCCTCCATTCTGTTCATTGTCAGAAAACGGTCGAAGAACCGCAGGAGACAAGACTTAGTACACTTAAACTAATGAGGAACGAAATAATGAGAAATTATCAAACTCAAGTTATTTTGAATAGTCCTCTAATTTTGCTTTTCTTGTAATGAATATTAACATGTAAACATACATATCTAAATTCTAGCAACTAAATTGGTCACTAAGTCACTCACTCCTCATTTTGTTCAATGCAGAAAACGGTCATAACCGGACATGACTTAGACCACTTAAACAATTGAGAATAGACATATTTGACACGAGGTATAAAATTCATCAAAACTTAATCAACTATTGTTCAATTTTGAGGTACTTTTTCACAAATGTTTAAAATTCAACTCACATGAGATACTGATCTTGTTATTTACAGATATTCGAGCTTTAGACAACACATTCAGACATATATCATTAACACATACTAAATCTAGTAAGCCCCCCAAAAATTTTGTGCATTTATCAAAAAATTCGACACTTCTGAAATTGAATTTTGACTTTTTCAGGTTTGACTTTTCCGAAATTTGACTTTTTCAGGTTCCACTCTTCCGAGTTTGATCTTTTCCAAATTTGACTTGTCGAAAATGACTTACTTAGCTAATTTTTCAAACAAAGTCATCAATATTAATGCAATAACTACTTCCATTTTGATCATCATCTAGTCATTTATAAACTCGTTTATCAAATCGAAAAAATTTAAAAGACTTTTAAATTTTGACCAACTATCGAATTACGTTATTTTTAGAGTTTAAGCAACAATCATTGCGATTAGCACAAACGGTCTCAATATCATCATCAAGCCTTTTTCAATCATTAATTTCTAAAACCCCCAATTTCAAAAACCCTTATTGTTATCGAATTTAAATTCGATCTCAAGAACATCATTTAATCTTATTTCCAAAACCTATTATACATTAAAACACTTATGTTTGAGAAGAGAAAGAAGTTGTGGGCGTTGTTATGAACTTAAAATCAACGATCATATTTTCTTTTTCTTTTTGATAACAAACTCGGAAGTAAAGGAACATAGAAAAGAAATTTAGTCTCTTAATTATACTCTATACTGAATTTTGAAGTTTGGAAAGTGACACTTTCAGTCCTTGTGGTTTTTCCCTTTGAATTTTTGTTTGAAAAATGACAGATTTGGCCCTTGTAGTTTTTGATACCGAATTTTGTTACAAAAAATTTCAAAAAACTCCCTCTTGGAGTATGATCCGTTTACACAGTTAGTCTGTTAATGGAAATTTTCCTTTTTCAAAGTCCATATTTTCACAAAATAATGAAAAACTCCCCCTCAAAATTATACCATTTTATAAACACTATCAAATATTCGAGAGATCATTGTTTTTATTAGATTTTAAAAGCGATGTGAAATTCAGGTGATGTACATAAATGGGAATTACAAAAACACATGTTTGTTATCAAAATAACTCCCCCTCAGATCATGATCCCGTATTGTCAAATAACTGTAAAGAAAATAAATATTCAAATCAAGAGAATCAGAAAAAAATGAGAAGACCTTATATTTGATTAAATTATATTTTATAAGTTATGTCTTACAATTTTTTATTTTTGTATTTGGTTTTTGTTTTTGAAATCATGAAGAAAATCTTTTTGAGTTTTTATTATTATTATTATTATTTTCTTTTTGTATTTATTTTTGTTTCTGAAAAACATCAAGGAAATCTTTTTAGGTTTTTTTATATATTTTTCAATTATTTATTTTGTTTTTGAAAAAATTTATTTAGAATTTTGATGTATGATCTTTTTAAGACAATAACTTTGCTATTCTTTCCAACTGTGTTGGAGTCATACATCTCATACCAATGTGATGAACTAAGTACTCAAATCATTCTTTAGAAAGAGCTTTAGTAAATAGATTTGCAAGTTGGTATTCAGTTCCAACAAAGTATAATTCCATCGTTCCCTTTTCAACGTGTTCTTTAATAAAATGATACAGGATGTCTATGTGTTTTGTATTTCTACGGAAGCCGAATCCTATTGCATGAGCTCAGTGATACGGCTCTTAAAATTCATCGATATTCTTTTATACTTTGTATCCATAGTCGCAGTAATCTGTAGTCCCGCATCTCATAATGACTTATGCACATAACGACCCAGACACTGATACATATTTCAACTTCAGCTGTTAACATCGCAAGTAGCAATCTTGTCTTTTTAAAACTCCAGCTCCACAGCTTTTCCACGCTAAAAAATTGTAAGGCCTCCTGATGTATCTTTTGGCAATCTGTCTTTACATCCTGGCAAGGTATGTCGTCTGCATATTACATTAAGTACTTCAAATCCCGTGAATCCTTTAGGATACCATTAGGACCCAAGTTATATGACTTGTCTTCGGTACGAAAAGAATCCGCATTAACCTCTCATTGAGGTGTTTGACCGTAGTACGTTGCTTGATAACAAGCATAAACAAGGAGGAGCCCGAATCAATAACTGGATATTACTATTTTAGATACATGACCCAGATCCAATCATAAATAGATAAAAGTTCGTATTGAGTCAGTTAGGAGTGTCCATGTGTAAGAATCAGCTATCTCAGACCTCTTAGTGGCCATAGGTGTTGCTCATGGAGACACATTCAATACCATACCATGTTTCTTTAAAAAGCTTCAATTGCATAAGGAGCTGACCAATTGAATCTGCCAGCAGGGGTGATTATGACGTGAACTTGAAGTCCAAGAAAGTAAACTATTAGTCACACCATGCATAACACTTCAAATAATATTTTCATAATATATCCAAAATCGTTTTGTAAAAATCTTGATTTAGTAGACCCAAAAATGATGTCATCGACATATACTTGGACAAGTAATATTGTCTCTCTACCCCCGTTATGTCGATTTAAACTAAGTCACATCAACACTACCATTAGTAAAGATGGTTTTTGCAAATAAGGAATGAATATATTTGTCATAACCCCTGCTCATTGAGCGGAGCTATTTGAGTACCGTAGCAGGGGCTTTCTTAAAAACTGTAGACATGGTCTAAAAAAGTCTGTATCGACAAATCCATAAGGTTGGCTAAACATAAACTAAATCCTCTTTTTAATGGAAGCCATTGAGAAATGCAGTACTTGACATCCATCTGAAAGAATTGTAATGTTATTATGGCGGCAGCAAAAGGCAGACGAACATCCCAACGACTTCAAGACAGGGCAATCATGACAAATGATTCCTTAAAATCTATGATTTCTTCTTCCTTGTAACCCTTCATAACAAGACGATATTTGTTTCATTTAACACTATTTTATGCATCACTTTTATTCTTCCAGAGCCATTTAACAACAATAATATTCTTTCCATCTGGTCTAGGAACTAGTTCCCAAACATCTAATCTCTCAAATTGATGTAGCTCATCTTGCATTGATTTTTTATTCCAACTGTGATCGTGACATGGATTCCTTTGAAATGATCTTTGTTCAAGGGTGCAGACAAATAATGCACACATACATACTTCGAAACATCAGGATCAATATTGAAGTCTTTTCGAGTCAATCACAAGTTTGGAATGGTCACAAATTTTCTTAGTTCTAAAGGATGAGGCTTTTGGTCCAAGATGTGTGTATGAGGGTTGTAATTGCTGGAACTCATGGCATATTTGATAGATCTAGAGCTGTTTAAGATGACTCAACTTCTTCAAAAGTTTATGGAGCAATCATATGGAACAAAGACCAATAATTACCAATCAAAATCGAGTAAAGTCTTCTTGATTGAATTTATGCAGACCTCATTCAAGTGAGATTCGGAGAAGTTTGTTCTTCGAATGTAGTTACAATTTTAGGAGCCTCGTATCTTCAATGATGATTGAAGATTCTAAGTGGCGAGTCTTCATGATTATGACTTGATGTGCAGGCGTCAATTGAATGGGCAAATCATGCAAGACTTCTTCTCAAAGTATTCGTCATACATTGGTCCAAACAAATTATCCAAATCTTCTTTAGACGGAGTATTCATGGATTCTGCTGATGAATCATCATTAATGAAGCATTGAAAAGCGGGTTCTAAACTGTCATGTTTATAGAAGCTCAATGTAGTAAGGCTCAGTCAAACTTGACATGGATGGTTTCCATAATCTTTTTGGTTCGTCGATTATATATTCAAAACCCTCTAGATTTTTCCGAATATCCAATAAAGATACCAATGTCTGCTTTAGGTTTCATCTTTCCAAGGTCATCTCGGTCATTTGTTGGATAACACAATGAACCAAACACATGAAAGTACTCCACATTTGGTTTTCTGCCATGAAGCAATTCATATGGTGTTTTGTTGTACCTTGTATGAATTATTGACCGATTTTGAGTAAAGCAAGCAGTGGAAACTGCCCTCGATGCCCAAAGAAGTTTTTTTTGGTAATGCGTTGAAAAGGAAAAGCATATGTGCTGCAGGCCTCGACAAGAGTAACATTATTTTTCAAGTCAAGCACCATTGTTGAGGCGTACAGCTCAATAAAAAATTGTTGCATAAATCGCCTAAAAAGCTTATCCTAATGAACCTTAAGAGATTGCTTTTTGAATTCAGTATAATTGTCAATGTGAGTCTTGCAAACTTTGGCATTGTAATTTAACTAAACTCGAGCAACGAAACTCTTTATAATCTCTGGAGTATCATCTTTTGTGAGAAGAAAATATACCCATGTGAATCAAGAATAGTAATCAACGATCACAAGAATATACTTCTTTCCATTGATCGATGCTACCCTCATTGGTCCGCATAAATCAATATGAAGCAATTTCAACATAGAATGAGTACTTGGAACCAATTTAGGTGGATGAGAAGTTTTCTTGCTCTTTCCCCGCTCATATGCAGAACATAGGTGATCTTTTCTGTATTTGAATTTCAGAAGACCATCAACCAGGTCATGTTTGGTAATGAATCTTTGTGGTACTAAGAAATAAGATGTGAGAGTCAGTGGTGGCAATAACAAGCCATTGTATGAAGTGGCTTTGGACATAATCAAAAAGGTTGAAAGGAAGGCAGGGCCAATCGAAAATAGATAGTATACAAATTGGATTCACGAGCTCCTGTAAGCAAATCATCTCCTTCCAGATTTCGCACATAGCATGTTTTTGAGCGAAAAGCAACTTCTAGATCACCATCATAGAATTGTCCTACACTGAAGAGGTTGTGTCCTAGGCCTTCAACATAATATACATGACAAACAGTGATATTGCCTTGTACATAATCGCCATAGCCAATAATTGATGCCGGATGATCGTTCCCAAAGCGAATGGTGCCCATGAAATTTTCAACAAAATTTTCCAGCATGTTCGATAAGAACCACGTCATCAAGCTTTGAACAACGCACTATCAACAATCCACACACAATGATTTGGATCTACCTGTCATATACAAGAAGACATACCCATATCTGGACAAGTGGACAATTTGACTACCATTTTTTTAACAGAAACCGATGTTTTAATAGTAGGTCGACTATTAACAACATTCGAAGGCATTTTAAAAAATGTGACGCAAACCCAAGCCAACCTTTGGTTGTAATTCGTACGCACTTTTCCACATTCGAGCTTAGTTCAATTTTATGTCTTCAGTAGTTGCTCTTAAAGATGAACTAGTACTCGCAAAGTTAATAACACAATAGACCTCGTTATTTTTGGTCACTAAGGAGTAACCCATTCAATCCAAAGTTCACATGCTTGAGCTTGCTTCAAATGAGTTGATGCCTTTCAAAAGTTTCTTTTGTTTCATGTTTCACTAAGATCGTTTTTTGTTGATTCAAAAACATCTTTCATCTCTTTTATATCTTTTAAAAATTGTTTTTGAAAGATTTAAAATTCAAATGCAACTTGTGAAGAATTGGTTTCACTTCTCATGACAAAATTTGGTTTAATCCGTATTTCTTACTAAGAAAGTATAGAAAAATGCTTTCATTTTAGAATTTGTGTGTAATAATGCAACCAAACTTTTAAAATTCATTTTCTATTTATTACAAATCCATTTCAATTGGGATTTGCACTTATATTGGGTGGCAACAGTTGAGTTTTGTCTCACGAAGATGAGACGATGAAGTTCATTGGACTTGGTCATTTGAAGAATTTTTAGAAGATTAAAAAGAAAGATGTAGAAAGTATTTTTGTGTCAAACAAAGAATATCTTTTGTTGGATCAAAATCATCATAAAGTGCATTTAAACCTTTTGTAATCAATTGTCTAAACAATTATGTATTATTCCACAATACAATAGAATCTTGAGTACGGATAGATTGGATATCATAACAACAATCAATGATTTAGGGGTTGGTCCATACTTATGTAGAGAGAGAAAGTATTTCTAGTGAGAAAAACTACACTAGATGTTGTGTGTCATTATAAACTAGTTCAACCAACCCTTATCCCATAAAAGGCAGATAAGGTGGTATATATACATGAGTTTTGTGCCCCTAAGTGGGCTATGGAGTGGGCTAACATGTGGGTAAAGACCCGACCCAACACCATAAGAGTCATAACGATTAAAATTAAGGCTACGAGCAAACCTATGTGGACATTACACGGGGTGACAGAGTCTTTTACATGGATTTTTATAATCCTAACAAACTCACCCCTAAGGGAGGTCAACCCGACCAAAAAATATAAATTAAAATCCTGATAATCTTCTATGGAATTGATCTTTGACTCTGTCGTAGTCTCTTGATTCATCAAGATTAGTCAATGTACACAAAGTAGTTGATCTATAAGAGCTTTGTTCCTTAGACTTGTGTGATCTTTGAGCTTTCTTTGAGATCATCATCTACAATAAATCTCTTAATCATCCATGTTGTGGTGGAGTATCGCCATTCATAGTGGATGTTTTAGTACCTTTGGACACCGCATTAGCTCACCACTTTACTGTAATCATGATGAATACTCATCATAGTTGGGCGGAAGCTGTGTTGTAGGGTCTTTAATTTTAAACATGATATGTTTGCTTTGTAACGATTAATGTGAGCATGGGGTTGTGAATTGACTCCACTGGAACTGAGGAAGCTCCATCTCAATCTTTAGCGGTGAACCTGTAAAAAACATTACAATGAAGCTTTGTGGACGAAAGATGGCTTTGTCATTCGCTCGAGTCTGGTTGGAGTAACCTCCGGATCCGTGAAGGAACCGACCTGTGATCAGGAAGATATCATCTTAAATAAGAATCTCCTAGCACAGGATTTCCAGTATAAGTATCAGGATGAAAATCATCTACTGTATAACCATCAGAATCACCAAATCTGCCTGATCTCTTTTAATCAGAACAACGTCACAAAGCAGACAGCGACGATAAGAGTGAAATTGCTTAATACTTGTCTTAAACCGAATTGATGAGAAAAATTGATTTATGAAAATCAATAGACGTATCACGTATGAGTAAAATTATTTTTTGTGGACATCATCAAGAGCGTTTTTAAGCACAAAATCGAAAATTTCATCAAAAACCACATTTGTATTTGAAAGATATCAACATGTCATATGTGCTCAAAAATCAGTTGTTGAGCACATCGAAAGGTTTTTCAAAAACTATTCGTCAATTCACTGCCTGGAACAAGTTTGAATTCATAAAGAATCTGCTACCATCGTTCTTTTCCGCATTTGTCACAAAAAGTTTAATCCAAAAGTTGGAATCACAGAAACTCACATGTCACCTACGCAAGAGGGCATGTTAGATGTTGCCCGTAAAGATTTATATCTTCATTGTGAGTACTTTCTTATCACTTCATGACCAAGGTTCTGGCAAATACCACGAAGGATAGAAGCGTAGGACTCTTAAGATCTTACTTGTTATCACAGTGTGTGATAAGCAAGCATAATTTGTATTAGTGTCCTAGCGAGATTTATGGATGATCTCATGGCTCTAGACTCTATAGTGGGGCATCATTTTGGTTTTAGTAGTCGAAAGAGCTGGAGCATAATCTGCCACCTTTTCAAAATATGCATCTAACTCAGAGTGAGAGCAGATATAGAAAATTTATTGATCTCCGTAGAAATGAAACAAGAATCCTTTGAGGGATCTTGAGTGGTCATAGGTGATGGAATGTGTCAGCGAATCACTGAGTGGCCATGATACTTGTCTATCACAGTCAATATCCAGCCATGTGATTCTGCCAGCATATAGTAAGTAGACCTGGTTTACTATGCCTAATGTTAAGGAGGGCTGTATTTTCATTTCAATATCACACAACAATCACAGTGGTACGTGGTTTAGTATCTCTTTATCTTAACATTTTCTTTTTCATTATCTTCAACCCCTTCAGATGATTACCAAGACTGTCATTACTAGTAGCCTTGTTAGGCATTATTCTAATACTACTCCATCTCAGTCTGCACTATTCCCTTATTCTCATCATTACTCCTTTTGTAATCATCAACCTAAGGACTTCTAAAACAAACTAGTGATAGTCCTTAGGGTAGTATCCCATCCCACCGGCTCAGGTCGGATCATGGGTATTGAGTACCTAAACCCATACCCATCCATATAACTCTGATAAAGAAATTATGCACCAGGGTCGTCTTTGGAATTTCTACCCATTGGGCCATCATACACCATTTTCTCCTCCTCAATATGTGCATCGATATTCGAAAAGGTTTAGCACATATGGGGGAGCCTACACTTGAGTCCAAAAGATCACATTTTTTATCAGATTTTCATAGTTAAATCACATTTTCTCCCCTGATCAAAAATTTCAAACCCGTTGAGATTTTAGGTCTCAATTGATTTAATTTAGAAAATTTTAGGAGAAACTGTGTCTGATTTATGCAAGCCTATGATGGAACATATATATACTTAATCACTACTTTATTATGTACATATTACAACAACATATATAATAATAATACCCCATACGAGATGGACCTTGATTGCCGAGATGATGTGACCATTCAGTTCTCTTCAGCAATCTGTAGTCGCCCTCTCTTATCCTTCCACCAACAAAGCTTTCTAGGTTCTGGAAGATTCTCCTTGTCTTAAGCCGTTTTTGTATGGCAAACATGAACTCCTTGCTTCTGTCGACATCATTCCTTGTCCAAAACCGTGTGTTTAAACCCGGATTCATCCTGTTGACCTTGAATTCCTTGACCCGGTAGTCCAATGCCTCATCAATTTGGTGTAGAGTGCCGTCACTGAACTTATGGATCTCATTAAATCGTATGATCATTTGAACCCCATATTTATCCCTAAATGTGATGGCCCTTGGAGAGTCAATTACTATGAAGTCATGCTTGAACTCAATAGGCTATTGCATCAAGGCCATCGCGAAATGGTGAGGTTTAGCTGCAACTAGTAGCTTTCAATCCCCAGCTGGAAGTCTTCTACTGTTGTCCTTATAAACCAAAAAATTTTCTGGTCCTATAATTGACAGGCAGTATGATGAATCTTCTTATCTTCGGGTGGTAGATGGTTCAGATGACCTTGGAGATTCAATAAGTACGGATCTTCAAAGTCACTAGGGTATAGATATTTGAAGTCCCATTCCGCAATAGTATATTCTTTAAGATTCAGCCAAGAACACTGATCTACATCGTGTAATGTACGGGCCATATAAGAGAGAAGAACTTCAATTCAACACAACCAACTTAAAATCCGCATATGAGTCGCTAACACTCTGGGGCATCACCCTCCAATGTGTGTCTGACCAATGTAGAATCAATGTCTATTAGAACCACCAGATGAAGATATCGGCCACTAAGCATAGACGGCCGATGTCATACTTGGCAGTCCTTTCCAATCCACATCTGAATCGGTAGGTACTAATTGGCTCTAAACCTCACAACAAATAATAGGTTGGCCTTCATGCTTTCAAAGAAATTGACAAACAGTCTACCACACTTGCGACGCGTAACTTAGATACCTAAGTCCTAGTTGAAGAAGAAGTCAGATTTAATTGTTGACTTTGACCATGGTGGACCACCCAGTGGTATGGGTAGCTGACAATTATACCTGATGATGACTCGTCCACCTGATCGTTAGTAGTTTATGTGGCATATCTTCCCTAAGGTACTAGAAGATGAATCACATTAGGATGGAAGAGTTTAACAATTTCATATGCAGAAGGAACCATCCAAGGTCTTGTTATTTAAGTTCAGAGATACGCCTTTTTGCTTTTTGCAGAACTAGTCCATAAAGATTGCCATGACAGCCAATCTGCAGGAGGTACGATACCACCGTCCGCAAGTAACGAGTTCTCAGAAAAAAAACAAAAAAAAAAGGAGAGAGGTGCATAGTTGGGATGGGCAAAAGCAGATGGTCCCATTTAGTTCACTGGATATAACAGATCAGATGATTGGGATGGACCAGGAGGGTTTTGTGTAGCAGGTCAGGGGGGGGGGTGGGGGTTTCTTTGAGTGAGTGGCTTCCACTAATGTTGCCTTTAGTTCACCGTGGGAATGTGATCATGGCCGATGTCTTCATCACCAGACGACTGTACCTGTTCATCGGGAGTCATATCATCATCCATATGTATCTCTTCAGGAATTGATGAGATAAGATCAACTTAAGTCTTATGGTCAGTAGTCCGTTCGCAAGCCGTAATAGTTCAACTGAAACAACTGTCTTTGAAGAGCTTGGAGCAGCGGTGCTTGTAGACTGATCACTTTGGTTGGTGGATAGAGGTGGAGGAGGAGGAGGCAATTGAGACGATCCAGAAGCTCCAAAAGCTCTTGGAGTTCCAGATGAACCTGCTGGTGGTGGAGGAGGAGGTGGCTGATAAGGTAGAGACCCAGGTGGTGTTTTCGGTGAATCATGACCTATTTTCCTTCTTTCTTTGTGGCTTCACAGACCAAATCAGTTAGGATCTGGTCACCTTGTGATCACAGGGCCATATGACTCTCCAAGAGGCTACGTATCAACATCTTGTGATCTTCATGAGCTTGGTAGGAATTGGATTCCCACATGCGGTGGTGAAGAATCTCTTTCATGTTGGCTTCTGGCAAGTCTCAAAAGCGATCCCTGAGAGGAGATTGAATAGCCCAGTCAATAGCATCAGTGACGATTTTGTCCACTGATTTGCTCACCTTATGAGGAATATCAAGATTCTCTAAATTGTACAAAACGGCCTAATTCCCCAGTTTGTCTAATCTTTCCCTCCCAGGCTTGGTTTTACTCCACCATATCCGCCATATGTTGTTCAAGCTCACCGATGCGCTGAATTAAGATCGAATATGAGGAGCCTTGTTGTGGTTGAGTTGGTGGTGGTAGAAGAGATGTTGTTGTTGTGATTGCTGTGACAGTTGCTGTTGATGTTGGTAGTGGTGCTTGAACCGTTGTGGAGAGTGGTTGAGAGACTGTGAGATCAATAACCAGAGTGGTCATTAGAGGAACAAAAGAGGTGTCCTGATGAATGGGAACCGTGACCATTGACTGAACCTCTGATTGAGTATTGGTTTTCTCAGGTTCGTCTTCCTGTGACTTCTCCACAAGGAACTAATCGGTGAAGCTGAGTTCCTTATCAAGATTTTATAGAGAAGACAAGGTTCCAGCAAAGCTTACAGGTTCTTCAAGTCTCACTTGATCTTCAGTTGGGAGTTTAAGGTTCTCCTGAACACTTGGCTAAGCCGTTGTAGTAAACTCTTCATCCATTTGCTCAGGGTTTTGTTGAATTGAAGTATCAGTGTCCTCAAAGTCCATGTGTTCACGGTTTGGTCCAGCATGAACAGCATGACTGGATTGAGGTTGAGACACTGCAGCATCACCAAGGTTTGATCCAGCCTGGCCTTTATCTTGTATACCAGGGTTTGGTCCAGCCTGGCCTTCATCTTGTATACCAGGTTTTGGTCCAGCCTGGCCTTCGTCTTGATCTCCAGCATCAATCCCTGGCACTTCCTCATCAGATTCCGTCTCACTGTCAGTCAGACCAAGTTCCGCATACAATGAAGAAGATTCATCATGACCTGAAGGTTCAGTTGGTGCAGAACTGCGCCTTTGGAAGATATATTGTTCAGCAAGGCTCTTCTTCTTTGGTGTTTGAAGGGTGAGTAGATCAAGGGCCACTTGTTCATCACTAAATTTCTCTTTACCCTTTCCCTGAACATCTGGAAGTGGTTGAAATTTTCCAGTGTCAGGTTCCCTGATCATCACAGGAGGAAGTGGACCCCGATGTGCATCGTGGACCCCGATGTGCATCATGAACCTCCTTTAAACTTTCTTCAATTACCTTTTGCATATCAGCCTCTTCATCACCGTACACCGGTTCCTTATCTGGAACACCTTCATCAACAAATTCATCAATCAGCTGTAAGGAGCTCTTTGGCTTTCGCTTCTTTCACCATACTAGCTTTAGGTCGTTTAGCTGGAGATGATTCCCAGAATACTCCTTGCCAGTTTATGCTTTTTACTTTGGTCTTTCTTGGAGGGTTTGTTGGGTTTCAAAAGTTCCTACAACTTAGTGCTGCTACTTATACAAGTTACTACTGCTAGTTCTACTTAGTGCTGCTGATGAAGAATGCTATAGATTC
>BQNB010124160.1:0-19983 GCA_026074375.1 Tanacetum coccineum
AATGTCCAGCACTCCCGATCTAAGCACATTGACATACAACACCATTTTATAAGAGAACAAGTTAAGAAAGGCGTAGTTGAATTATACTTCGTGACGACGGATTATCAGGTCACGGATATATTCACCAAAGCATTACCAAGAGAGCGGTTTGAATTTCTCCTCCCGCGTCTTGGTATGAAGAGTATGTCTCCGAAAACTCTTAAACGTCTTTAGGAAGGAGAAGAGGAGTAAAGGATGGTCCTCCTATATCCTATGTAAATATGTATATAGCTAAAATCTAAAAAGAAAATACAAAAATATAAAACCTACAGAAACCATAAAAAATCAAAAAATAGAAAATACCAAAAAATAGTTTTTTCAAGACATGTCTTCCGTTTATCGATAACATTTACATACCTAGAAATGTCATTCAATAATGACACGGGTCTTTAAATGAAGCTCGAACGGAAGTTCAAATTTTTCAAAACATGTCTTTATGGCTTGCAGTTATTTCAGACTGCAACCCGTTTTTCAAATTGGGGAAAGCATGTCGCCAAAAAGACGGTTGTTCCTGACAATGGGTGATTAAGTTCTCCCGGGCATGGATTACTTCATATCCATGCACCCTCGATCTGATGTACGTTTCAGTGCATTATTTCTTGATATAGAATAGAAGTCTTCTCTCTTTGACCAAATAATTTTTCGAAGAATTTCGTCTATGATTCTTCAAAAAATTATTTGTGTTACCAACGGTGGAAAAGTGTTGTTTGAAAATCAATCAGACTTGAAGTTTTCAAAATTTGACACTCAATCAACGACTACAACTCTTTAAATAGAAAACGGGTCATTGATTAAGGGGGAAAGTGTTTTTCAAATTTACGACATCTAAAAGGCATTTTAATTCATCAAATAATCAATTGATAAAAGGTTCTTGTATCTAATGGGGTTAGATTTTGAAGAGGAGTTAAATTTATTTTATCTCAAACGGCCAAATATGTTAATAACTTGTGAGTTTACGATCTTAAGTGATATTTGCTAAATGTTTCTTAGGCTTGTATAACTATAAGGTCCATTTATGCCATTTCTAAGACTTGTACTAACCCTATTAACAGTCTAAACCTGAAAGTAAATGTTTGCAAAAGTGTAGGGATCAAATCTGCCAAGATATGTAACTATTGAGAGTATATATAGGCTTAGCGAGTTAAGATTGGTCAAACCTTCAATTTCTTTGGTCAAACTTCTCTCTAAAAAATCTCATACGCAACTCGCTGGTTTGAACCTTCATTTGATTCTTGATTTCTGTGGTTATTCTTGCTAAGGTACCTATCATATAATGTTCTATATCATGTTAACACCATATATCTAGAACATGGCTGCCTTAATCACACTAAATAGCTCAAAATCAATGATTTTGACTTGTCTTATCATCTAAATCTTCATTGGTGTTTGGAATGATATTCTGATTGCTGGGTTAGGCTTAGAATGCATGAATGATGCCTCGTTAATGTTCTATTTGATTCCCCTATTGTTATCTTGTGATTGTTGTGATTGTCGTGGTATGCCTTGACTTTTATTAGTCAAAGACTCCTGATTGTTGCTGTTTGATGTTTCTGTATGATGCTAAGTGGTTGATAATGTAGTCTAAGCGTTTATTCATGTGCCTTTGTGATCATCCTTGCTAGTTTGTAATTTTAGGTGTTAGCGACTTTTCTGTGTGCTAAGTAGCGAGTTAAGACTTTTCTTGGTAGCGAGTTAGTGTTGTTGCTTATTTAGCGAGTTGTAGTTCTAGTCAGCGAGTTATGATTATTGTTTTACCATGAACAGGCAACTCGCTAACCTGTAGCGAGTTGATGAAGATTGATATTTTTATTGAAATTTCCAACTCGCTATTTCAAATTTTCCAAACTTAATAGCGAGTTAGTATTTTAATAAGAATATTCGTAGCGAGTTATCCTTAGCGAGTTGTCATTGGCGAGTTGAATATTCTTTAAAGTGTGTGCAGGTAACTCGCTACTTCTTAGCGAGTTAGTGAAGGTTTTATTAATTATAATATTTAACCCTCTATTTCAAAATTTTCCAATTTGGTAGTGAGTTAAGTGTTTATAATATAATGTTCATAGCGAGTTGTGGGAAATATTATTTCAGAGAGTTATCATTGTGCATTTTGTCAACACATTCCAAGGTTGACTTATGTTGACCTTAGAATTGACCAAACTCATCTAACACCATATATCTGTACGTATGTCTTGTTGCTGGAATTATCTGTGCAGATTCTATGGCTGACTTGAATATTCTTGCTGCTATTTCACCTACTAAACAAGCTCCTGCTGTTGCACCACCGACCAGAACGGATGATCAGATTCGTCCGTCAAGCAAATGGGTGCCCATCGACAAGAGTAACAATGTGCTCGATGTATAGAAGTCCTAGAGGAATCCTATCTTCTCAATTGCTGTGGCCATACTGAAAAACACTAATTTCTTTAGGGCCTTCACAGCATCATCCATGATTCCTGCTATCTACATTCAGCAGTTTTGGGACACCATGTGCTTTAACGAATCCACAGGATTGTACATCTGTCAGTTGGATGAGCAATGGTTCAATCTACACAAAGATATTCTCAGAGATGCACTCGGTATCACTCTGGCCAATGATAACAATCCCTTAGAGGCTCCACCTTTGAGTGATACTATAATTGAGTATGTCAATACTTTAGGATACCCTAGCACGCTCAGGAACATGTCTGCAATGTCTGTTAATGCTCTTTATCAACCATGGAGAGCCATCCTGTCTATGATCAACATGTGCCTCACAGGTAAAACGACTGGATTTGACAGGCCAAGACATCCTGTGCTTCAGATTCTTTAGGGTATCACTCATCACTCCAACATTGACTATGCTGAACGGATATGGGAGGAGTTTGTTCAATCCATACAAACCTTCCTCACTGGCAGGAAGAACTTAGCCATGGAAGCTCGTGGAAAGAAAAAGACCCTTCATCTGCTAATTCTAAATGTTAGGTCCACCAAACTTATCATCTACCACCTGAGAACCAAGCACAACATACATCTAAGAACCGGCTCGCCTCTTCACTATTCACAAGAGGAAAGCGTTTTGAACACCCTTAGGTTTGTTGGAAAGGATGGAAGGGAAGTCTTTGGTATGCCAATACCTGATGCTCTTCTCACTGATGAAATCACAAGTGCACCTACTACAGTAGATACCTGGAGCATGTAGCTGAGTATCAACGTTGTCTGGATGAAGAACACGGTAAAGCAAAGGAAGAAGATGTTACTGAATCTCCCAAAGCTGTCAAGACTACTAAATCTAAGACAGCTAAGCAGACCAAGCCCTCAGCACCTAAAGCATCTAAAGTCACAACACCACCCAAACCAACACCAACAACAACTAAACCCTCCAAGAAAGACCAAAGTAAAAAGCGTAAACTGGTCAAGGAGACATTTGATGCACCATTTCCCATAAAACGATCTAAAGTTGGTAAGGTGATAAAGCAGCGAAAGCCAAAGAGCCCTCTGCAGTTAGTTGATGAGTTTGTTGACGAAGGTGTTCCAGAACAGGAATCTGTTTATGGCGATGAAGAAGCAGACATTCAACGGGCCATGGAACTAAGCATTAAGAAACAAGCAGAACGTATTCAGGGACCAGCTCGTCCTATGGTTATAAGGGAACCTGACTCTGGGAGAATTCAACCGCTTCCTGATGTACAGGGAAAGGTAAAAGAGAATGTCAGCGATGAACAAGTAGCTCTTGATCTTCTCACCCTTCAGACACCAAAGAAAAAGAGCCCTGCTAAACAATATATCTTCCAGAGGCAAACACCTACCACAACTGAACCCTCTGGTCACGCTGAATCTCCTTCTTTGTATGCAGAACTGGGTCTGACTGACAGTAAGACAGAATCTGATGAGGAAGTGTCTCCTGAGTTTAATGCGGGAACTTAAGATGAAGGCCAGGCTAGACCAAACCTTGGTGACCAAGATGAAGGCCAGGCTGGACCAAACCCTGGCATACAAGATGAAGGCCATGCTGTATCAAACCTTGGTGATGCCGCAGAGTCTCAACCTCAGTCAAGTCATGTTGTTCATGCTAGACCAAACCTTGAACACATGGACTTCGAGGTCACTAATGCTTCAACTCAACAAAACCTTGAGCAAATAGATGAAGAGTTTACTATAACGGCTTACCCAAGTGTTCAGGAAAACCTCAAACTCCCAACTGAAGATCAAGTGAGACTTGAAGAACCTGCAAGCTTCGCAGGAACCCTGTCTTCTCTACAAAATCTTGACAAAGAACTCAGCTTCACCAATCAATTCCTTGTGGAGAAATCTCAGGAAGACGAACCTGATAAATCCAATACTGAAGCTGAGGTCCAGTTAATGGTCACGGTTCCCATTCATCAGGACACCTCTTCAGTTCCTCTATTGACCACTCCGGTTATCGATCTCACAATGTCACAACATGTCTCTACAACGGTTCAAGCACCACTACCAATGATTAATGTTTTTCTTAACTATATATAATAAAATATATAATAATATATATAATCTAAAAAAACACAATAATCAATAAAACCGAGAAGCAGTATAGACTCTTCCCGGGTCGTTAATCCCCAATGAGGCTGTGCTGGAAAATCGATACAGTCGGAAGATTTGAGTTTGAAGGAGAGAAATGATTTGAGAGTGTGGAAAGCTAAATTAAACAATAACAAATAAAAACGTTTAAGAAAATCCTAAAAATTATGAAATTAAGCTAGAAAACGAGAGCACGAATCCCGAACTAAGGGGGAAAAACCTAAAATCTTTAAAATTAACCCTACGAAGAAATTTTCACTTCTAAACTACTCTAGGAGACAAATAACGAAGAATGAAAAAGACTAGACTGAAAACGGAGGTCGTTTGACCCAAAAACGAGTCAAGACAAAAACCGCACCCGAGCCCGTTCTTTAAAAAACAAAAAGTTATAAAAATGACCCTACGAAAATTTTTATATTTTTCCTACAAACTATATGACTAAATAAAATTTTCTAAAAAAGAAAAATATTTTTTTGATAATTTTTGTATTTTTTATGAATTTTTTAAACTTTTAACGAAATTAAATTATAAAAAATACTAAACGACTTTGAAAAATTCTGAAAATTTTACTAAAAATACTTCATACTATGACTAACCTACGAAAAATAAGAAACAAAAAATTTGCTTATTAATAAGCCCGAAATAAGCTGTTAACAGCTTATAGGCTTTAAAGCCAAAAATGTATATAAATACCAAAGCCCTTGGGACTATAACGAAAAAGTCCCAAGGGCGCAGCGGTATGTGTGTTGTGTAAAGAGAGGTGTACGAGGGTTGAGACCCGGGTTCGAGTCTTGCTCACCCGGGTAACCCCTTGTCTCCTTTCTTTTTTTTTTGAAAAACTTTGTAAACCAAAGTTGTTAAGCTTTTGGAGCTTAACAACTTTCAAAACTACGACTTTTTCTAAAAGCTTATAAATAAGCTTTAAAACAGCTTTTAAAAACGGACAGAAGTTAAAATGAGCTTAAGGCTAAAAATTGGCTAAGTCTTTTTGGACTTTGAGACTAACAAGCTAACACTTGGACAAATAAGCTAAAGGAGCTGGCTAGCTTATCCTAAATAAGCACTAAAAGGCTAAAACCTACAACTAAATAAGCTTAAAGGGCTTAAAATGGACAGAAGCTTAAACTAAGTTTAAAAGGCAAAAAGGCTTAACTGTCAACACTAAATAAGCTATGAAAATGAAAAATAAGCAAAGCATCTTAACACACTAACCTAAAAAGCTATTAGGAACACAATTTGATAAAGACTGATTTGTCCCTTCATTTGTGTTAGAGAGCTCATGAATTGACCTAAGCACCCTTTAATTTGGAAAACCCCTTTGATTTACCCTGGGGGTGAAAGGTGGGACGATGGGTGAACAGTAAATAGCCTTCGCGCCTCTTTTTGACAGTTAAAACTGTTGGACTTTGGAATAATAGCACAAATGGTCCTTGTGATCTTTCTCCCTTTTTCGAGTTATAAATGACTTTTGAAAATAGCAAGTTTAGCCCTTGTGGTTGTTATAAAAGGACATGGGCTAGGGTTTTGGCTTTTCTGGCTTCGGCTTTGTACTCTTCTGATTCTCGTGTCCGTGCTTGCTTGCTTTTGACTGTTTTCTTGTGATTTGTGATTTATCCATACCTGCACACACAAAACACAAATACAAGCATATTTTTGCCATTTTTAGCTGTTTTGGGTTTAATTGGGTTATTTTAAGTATAAATGGATATGTGTATTTTACACTTATCAGAATCTCAAATAAATAACTAGAAAGTCAAGTGAAAAGTGATGTCACACATCAGCACATGCTGATTTGGTTAGATTTTTGAAAGAGAAAAATGCAACTTTTGAGCTTAAAATTAGTGGAGCAAATAGATCCTTATGAAGTTGGGACCTCAAAACAGATCTATTTTGGACATCCAAGAACACATTTCAACAATCAAAAAGTATTTTGAATTTCAACATAAGCAAGAAAAAGTAATTTGAAAAAGACTGTTTTTAAGTAAAAGATACTTAACAAATTTTGTGACAGTTTTGAACAAGAACAAAAGTAAACCAAAAAGAAACTTGACTAATGCAATATGACTATAAAAAGAGAACTAAAACAAGACTCAACAGCTGGTTTTAAAAGCCTTAACCAAATAAGCACTTCAAATTTGTTTTGTCATGACAGATTTCAAAGACAATTTTAAGCTATCTATTGACAGTTTTTTAGCAACTTTGTATGAAAATGAAGTGAAAAGTCTAACTGAAGGCACACTTTAAGCATTAATTGACAATAAACTAAGCACACAAGAACAATAATAAGCTCAGAAAAGCTAAATAAGCAATGCATACAGTATTAAGCATATTTAACAAGAAATTAACCTTTAATCCTTTGCCAAAAAGATTTTTTTGAACTAAATTATAGCTCTAAAACCTACCACAGGCTTATAAATTAAGCTTTAAACTAAGGCAAAAACCAATTGCCCTTCCAAAATACTCATTCAATCATTCTTGATCCAATAGTATCATTTTACACTTTCTTTTTGAATTTTTCTTTAAAGATTTGTTAAAGAAACAGTTATAAAATGGCTTAAACTTGAGAGCTTAAGATTAGAGAGATATTGAAGCAATATTAAACAATAAAAAGCTTAACTGAATTTTCATTAGAAATGTGAAATACAAGTACATAAAAGAACTTAACTTAAAACTTAACACCTAAAACTTTTTTTAAAAACTTAAAACTACTTAAAAAAACTACACACTGGCCTCAAGGGCTTTACATTGCTTTAAATAGTAAAAACGACTAGGGTTCTTGCACTTCTTGGTCTCTTTTTCTTCTTGCCAGCTGTGCTTGTTTGTAGACACATATGTGAAGTGTGTTTGTTGTGAGAGTGCAAATAACAATCAATCCTGGCCCTTGGTTTTTCTTGGCCTCCAAGTCGAAATCTCTCAACCCTTGATCAATTTTGGTGGGGGTTTGGATTGCCAACATGGCAATCCCATGTGGGGGTGTGGGGTTTAGGATGGTGAGGTTTTTGGAGGTATGTGGGAAGTCAACCAAAAACGACAGGTTGTGGGGTTATAGGAAATTGGCGGGAATGAAACGAGAGAGATAAACAGTGTTTTGAACTTGGGGTGAAAGTTTTGGGGTTTGGCAACTTTGGTCCTCCAAAGTGATAAGGATGTTTGCACCCATGGTCCTTGTGTTTTAAATGTTTTGGGGACTTGGCAGTATAACCCCCCAAGGGTTATATAACCCCTTGCACCACTCGTCCTTACAAATTTGATTATAGTTTTAAGGACCTTAGGCAGTATTAAGCCCCCTTATAGTATTAACTTTCCCACAATTTGGCATTTGAGCCCCTTTGTCTTCAATTTTTCTGATTTTCTTCTTCAATAAGGTTAGGGATTTACAAGTTTAGTCCCTAAACTTTCTTTTCTTACTTTTGGCTTTGGAGTTGACTTGGGATTTGACTTCCGAGTTGCCCTTTTTCCAGGCTTGGGCATTGGTTTTGACTTGTTCTTTTCCTTCTTTCCATTCCGAAGTCTGGTTTTGTCGTTTTGGCTTCGTTTTTCGTCCTTTTCTTAGATATCCGTTTCCTGCACAAACCATTAGCAAAACAAGCATATATTGGCATTTTAAGTCCTTTCTTGGTTATTTAGAGCTCGTTTTTAAGGTAAAAGGTTATGTATGATATTAAACACATACCAAAATCCCCCATACTAAGGTATTGCCGTGTCCTCACGCAATGCTATGAAGTAAGCATTTGGAAAACTAAGAATCTCGAACACCCTCGACTAATAACCTCGAAAAGTAGCTAAGTATTCATCAAGGAAATTAAAGACTCAAGAGTTTTGAAAATCCCCGACTTTACCATTTTTTTTGTATGTACACCTATTTCTACACATCTTTTTGTATTTTTCAGTTTTCTAGGAACGTTTTGACATTTCGTTATTAATACTTAAGGGATCCTAGAACAAGATGCATTTCGATCCCGAGAATGCCCCAAAAAGGATAAAATTCGTCCGTTCCCGACTTTTTCACTTATTCCAAACCAAGCTTAAAACGAAATCACGTTAATTATGAGTTAAAGCGAAGCTAACACTACTTAATATTTCAATTTGTAAACATTTCACTCCCGACAAAATTACATCTTTAATGTTGTGAGGCTATTATGAATTTCAACCAAGATCAATGTATTGCAATATTCTAAGTTTCACGTTCCACCGAGGAATAAGAGTATAATAGGCGAGATCACCCATGAAAACGACTTTCTGTCTCGGCACATCCCAACCTTGCGGTTAAGTGTCCCAGGCTTTGACACCCCACAAGACTAGTATCGCGGACTCCACGGACATATAGGTTATCAAAAACTCTCAGGTTTTCTGTAAGCACAAAATAGCTTATAAATCAATATCCAAAGTTCAAAAGCATATTTAGAATTTATCAAAAAGAAGATCTTTTATACACTTAATATTAACTAATTACGCAATTGTAACCCTCGACCTTTAGAATGCAGCAACATCGGTTAGTGAGCCGGCACGATGCAGCAAACCTTTTATCATCTTGGATAATTATTCTTACTATGGGTTTTCTTTAGAAGGCTGCAACATCGGTTGTGAGCCGGCAAGATACAACAAACTTTTATCAACCCACAGCTTTATTTATTATATTTTTGCATTTTTCATCTTTTTTTTTTACGTAAGGAAAACGTCTTTTTGAAAAATTCAAGTATAAATTTGAACTAAGTCTAAAGTTTTTGCTATATACTACATAAAAATTATTGATTTAAGTTTAATTTCCAAAAGTAGCACGTATATTAGTCAGGTTAGAATCTTATGGGAGAAAAAGCGACAAATTACACACATGAGCTCTTAAGATTTCCAAATAATCCTTGTTTAGCATACAACTCATACTTAACACTATCATTTTTCGTTCTTCGCGAATATTCGCGAACGCTTAGTCTAAAGGTTAAGGAACAAGCTAGAGCTCACACAGAGGCGCGCTCAGATCGAGTCAAAAATATTCTATTCTACCCAGCAGAAAATAAATTGTGACAAAACACTTATTCTTATTTTTTGCGAAAATTTTTAAATTTTTCTCATTTTTTTGAAATTTTTGGGTAAAACGGTTTACGTATAACAACGGCTGCAGCTAAAACACATTCGAAGATCCCCCAACTTAGATAATGAAACAATGTCCTCAATGTTTACGAAGGGTTTCTACGTAAATCACTAAGCGTTTATGTAAGTATTCTTATAGATAAACGTTATTCGATAAGATAAGGATATCCGGATTCCCAATGATGCTGAGGATTGTGAAGCTCTTGTGATCGAAGGACAAAATAACGAGAGGCTTCAAAAATCCGAGACTTCCAGGACAATACACACAAAACACAACACACCGAAAAGAAAAGGCAAGCCTCCTCACAACATCCTAAACACTTATTCATAAACTAAGCATACCCTACTACTGAAAACTAGGATAAACATGGGGTAACCTCCACGAAGCGCTTGTCTTTAGGGTCACAAAGCTTGACCCAATTCCCCTGAATTTAGTTGTCCTTAGGGAATGTTTTGAGAGGTCTGGGATAACCAACAGGCAAGAGATATCACCTCCAAAGTAGTGCTTGAGACGATTGACCTTTACTTGAAGTTTGGCCCGGAGTTCTGAGATAACTCAACGGTGCCATATGGAAAGACTTGAACAATGGTAAATGGTCCTGACCAACGGGATTTCAATTTGCCGGAGAAAATTTTCAATCTTGAGTTAAAGAGGAGGACTTGATCACCGACGTTGAAAACGCGGTTTTTGATCTTTGCGTCATGAATTCTCTTTTCAGTTTTCTCTTTGTAGATCAAAGAATTTCTCATAGTGCTTGAACACGCAGTATCACTTAATTCATTCGCTGAAACTTTGCGTTGAACACCCGCTGTTTGGAGATCAAAGTTATGCATTTTTAAGGGCCCTGTAAGCTTGTGCTTCCAACTCAATCGGTAAAAGACAATGCCTTCCATAACAAGCTGTACGGATTACACCCGATGGGTTGTTTTGCGTACCGCTGTACGGAAGGCCCAGAGAGCGTCATCTAGATTTGTCCACCAAGAGGCACATTTTCGCCCGCTGTCCTTTAAGAAATTCGTTTCAAACCACGATTTTGATACTACAACCTGCCCACTTTGTCTAGGGATGATACGCGTTAGGAGAGACCGATGATGACTCCAATATTTAAAGCATGACCTTTGCAATTTGTCATTGTCAAAAATGTTCTCCACGATCACTTGAATGATGGCACGGGAGCACACAAATCTGGCAAAGATAGATTTAAAGAAATTTCACAACTACTCGGGCGTCATTAGTGGGGAGCGCCTTTGCTTCAACCCATTTTGCGGACAGATAGTCGACACCTACAAGATGAATTTGTTGCCTATAGAAGATGGGAAAGCGGTCTCCATTGAATCGAATGCCCCAAACCGTCAAGATTTCACAAATTTGGCTTTGAGTTATAGAGCAATCTCATTCCCTTTGTAAAAAATTACCTTGTCGTTGGCACGAGTCACAATTTTTAAAACCAACTCGTGAGCATCTTTATATATTGAAGGTACAAAAGAACCGCATCAAAGACCTTTTTGGCGTGAGGTTTACCCATGATGTCCCCCTGTGGGTCATTGTGGGCAATCTTCGAGAACATGGTCCAAGAGCTTCTTTACCGTGCACACAAAACCGCCGGATCATTTGATCAGACAGATTTCGAACAAGAGGGTCATCCCAGAATTAGTGTTTGAGACATCTTCGAAAAACTTTTTTTCTCTGTTGGTTGACCTTCCTAGAAAACGAAGTTCCTGCATGGTAAGTTCGCGAAATCTGTCAAACCATGGGGTACTATCATATCGAAGAGCAACCGATCCAAGAGTTTCGAAGGAATGTATCAGTCGATTCCTTGTCTCGAGTTATCTTGATGAGGGTTCTCAATCTGGGAAAGATGACGGCGGCCACAGATTCTCTGCTCCTTTTTTGTCTCTTAATGATAACATCAAATTCTTGAGCAAAATGGGGGGGGGGAGGGGGGATGTGAGGGAAAAGATCCACGCACAGTCCTTGAGTGCTTAGCCTCTTTCTTAGCAAGAGATTCTTAATAGCAGAGATGGTCTGTATACCACAATAGCTCTAGAACAAAACAAGATACGACCGAAATTTCCTCAAAAGCATACACACGGCAAGCCATTCCTTTTTCGGTCCGTAGTGTAGTATCTTGATCGTCAGTCATGGTTTGCTGGCATAGTGGACTTGGTTGAATGCTTGTTCTTTCGTTGCCCTAGGCCTGCCCCAATTTCGCAAAATCACTTGCATCACACATGAGTTTCGAAGGGCAAGACCCAGTCGGGAGCAAATTCAAAAATCGGAGCCTCAGTCAATTTTCTTTTAAGTGTATTAAAGGATTCGATACACTCTTTTGAGAAGAAAAATGGAGTCTCTTTTTCAAGCAAATGAGTCATTGGGCGGGCTATTTTTGAGAAGTCTTGTATGAACCGTCGGTAAAAACCGGCATGCCCAAGAAAACTTCGGACACCTTTCACAGTAGTCGGGTGAGGGAGCTTGGCGATAACATCAACTTTAGCTCGATCGACCTCAATTCCTGATTTAGAGATTTTGTGTCCAAGAACAATGCCTTCTTTTACCATGAAATGGCTTTTCTCCCAGTTTAGGACCAAATTGGTGTCTTCACACCGTTTTAACATTTTGTCCAAATGGGATAGGCATGTAGAGAAAGAATCCCCGAAGACTGAAAAGTCATCCATAAACACTTCCATCGTTTTTTCGATCATGTCGTGGAAGATTGCCATCATACATCGTTGGAACGTGCCAGGTGCATTGCATAGCCCAAAAGGCATGCGACGATAGGCAAATGTTCCGTATGGGCAAGTAAAGGTTGTCTTTTCTTGGTCCTTCGGGTCTATGGGAATCTGGAAATAACCCGAAAAGCCATCGAGGAAACAATAGAATTGGTTCCCTGCTAGTCTTTCGAGCATTTGGTCCATGAAGGGAAGTGGGAAATGGTCCTTTCGGGTAGCTTCATTCAACTTTCTATAGTCGATGCATACTCTCCACCCTGTGACCAATCGAGTCGGTATAAGATCATTTTCATCATTCTTCACGACGGTCATGCCACCCTTCTTTGGTACACAGTGCACCGGGCTTACCCATGGACTGTCAGAGATCGGATAAATCAATCCGGCGTCAAGAAGTTTTTCAACTTCTTTCTTGATGACGTCGTGGATTTTTGGGTTTACCCGTCTTTGATGCTGAACCGTCGGTTCGTAGTCCTCTTCCATGAGAATTTTGTGGGTACAAAACTCTGGGTTGATACCCTTGATATCAGAAAGTTTCCAAGCGATGGCTCGCTTGTGGGACTTAAGAACCTCGATTAGAGCTGCCTTTTCCTCATTTTTTAAATCTTTTGCAATTATGACGGGTAACTTGTCGTCACCCTCCAAAAATGCATATTCTAAATGAGGTGGCAAGTCCTTGAGCTCAACCTCAGGGGGCTCATTAACTGAAGATTTTTCATTGTTTGCTTCACAAATCTTAAGATCTTTTCGAGTTTCAGGAAAATAATTTCCTTGAAGAGGTGGTGATGGTTCACTATTAAGAATTGCTTCGAGGAGAAGTATGTCCCCTTCAGGGTCATAATATGTTGGATCAACTTCCGGTGAAGTTGGATCATCCTCTAAAGCAAGAAAAGAGTCGGCTTCTTCGAAAAGGAGAAAATCACTGTCCCCGAATGGAGTTAAAGTCGGAGAAGCAGTAGATCATACTAGTAAAGCAAAGAAAAGAGTCGGTTCTTCGAAAAGGAGAAAATCACTGTCCCGAATGGTGTTAATGTAGGAGAAGAGAGTAGAGACCGATTGGATGCATGAGATAAGGTGTGGGATTGTCCACTAGACTGAGTCCACGTGAGAAACCGAAGAACTTTTTGAGAGTATTCTTCACAAGCACATATCAATGAGTGTCAATTCGTTTGCCGTCATATGATGTGTATTTAGCCGTGTATTGATGTTTGGTCCAGATTGAATGTAATGGCCTCTCTGCCAACCGAAGGGTTATTTCACCCTCCTATACATCGTTAATGCAGATGGTCTTTAGAAACTCATCACGAGAATCGAAGTGTATAGGGGGTCAGGCTTCAAAATCGAGACTACGAAATCTGCAGGAAAATTGAACTTTACTCACGTTACATAGAGTCTTCAGCAATACCGATCGGTCAGAGATTGATCGGTCGCTAATCTAGCGTCATGCAAATCGGGGTTAGTTCAGTAGTGAGAGAGTTTTCCTGACGGGATATGCATAAGATTAATGCTTGCACCAAGATCGGCCAAGGCGTTGCTTTGTATTTATACCCAGAGAAATTCTAATGGAATAAGAAATCGGGCCAGCGTGTCAATGTTTCTTTGAGTAACTGGTTTTAGGTTGACTGCGGAGCATTTCTCGTTCAATGGGGTTCTAACCATTTCACTTAATTTTTTCCTTGTTTTTGTCCGATTAAGGTTTTTAGAGTCGAGGGAATTTTGGCATAAGCTTCAAGGCATCCGTAAAGCTATTTAAAACATCAAATCCCGAAAGATTTCATAGAATTCTCATTTGGTTCGTTAGGCTTTCTTACGCGTCTTCATCCATTTTCGTCTGAAGAATGGAATTGAGGCTTTTGGTTAAGGCCTTGAAGAACTAACTGGAGCATTTGCTGGGTCAGTGATTGATCATGATGGAAAACCAGGGACAACCGGAGGGTGGGACGTCTTCGGTGCTTCCGTTATTAGTAGGGATGGAATCGTGTCCCTTTGTGAGTCGGGTTCACGTTTACTACTTTAGGATAAGAAGTAGTATGAAATCGTGGATTTTCCCCCTCCCCTTGTAAGCTACACCACTTCGAGTGGTAATACCTTTTAGATCCTCTTTCGGGTTAGTAACGGTGTTACTAGGGAGAGTTCCCGAAGTAGAGGTGGTATTCATCTTGATGAAGTTACCTAGCATACTTTCAAGTCTTTGGTTTGAAGTAGCCAAGTTGTTCAATTGATTTTGCATGTTTTGACCTTGAGTTTGCATGTTCCTCATCACAGCATCATTAGCTTTTACGTAGCTGTGAAGTCTTCCTTTGTTACACCTTGAATTTGAGTGATGGAGCTTGATAGGCGGGAGCTGATTAAGCAGGAGGTTTGAACAACCTGAGGTCGCATAGATTGTACCTTGCTGAACCGGGGATTGGTAAGCTGATGCTTGATTTAATTCCCTCGGGTTTTGGTTGTAACGATTCTGATTGTTTCTTGATTTTGACATGATTGTTTGAAAGGGAGGAAACAGGGTGTCGAATTTGATTGAAATTGGGCTCGATAACCGGGGTTTCCTTGGTTGTAGTTAGCTGCGGCTGCTTGTGAGACATATTCTTGGATATTATCTCGATAAACATTGCCAGAGTGGCTGGACAAGTTTGGTAGGAATGAGCACCACCGCAAGTAACACAACTTTCCTCAACCGCTTTGACAGGTTAGGAGCGGGAGATGATTTTTCTTGTAAGGAGTAAAGCTTTTACCATTTCTTTTAAATCAGCAACTCGGAAGAGATTCGGGGGTGGAAGTGCTCGAATCTCCTTTTGCAACAACGGTTGTTGCCGTGAATTACGAACTTTTGATTTGCTTTCAATGATTCTTAGGCAATCTCGAGCATTAGTCCGAAAATATAGTTGCCACACGCGGCGGAATTTAACGAATCTTGTTCGTTTTAGAGTTCATAAGCTTATTGATTGCTATCGAGTTGATGCAACTCAGGAAAATCCAATGATGTGGACATGCCGAAGATGATCGTTAAATCTGTACCCTATCGTCATAAAACGTCTCATCAAATCTTTGTTGAAATCTCGTGATTTCATTTCGAAGATTTGTGGTTTTGGAAGGAGGGAAAAATTTGTTGATGAATTTTGAAACAAGATCATCCCATGTTTGAATCGATCGAGGGGGTTCTTTTTCAAGCCAAATCCGGGCTGCCCCCTCGAGGGAAAATGGGAAAAGCATAAGCTTTACCGACGTACTCGGGACGTTCGGGAACTTCATCGTAGAAGTGATCTTGTGTATATCGGATTGTGGGCATCTTATGAGGATTTCTTTGTCATGTCCGAAAGAATTGCTTATTTTGAACGTGGTTGATTAAACCAATGCATTCAAAAAAAAAAAAAAAATCTCTCAAAGTTAGCATTGATTTCAGGAACTACAATTGCATCTTCGTACCCCTCGGTGGGTGCTTCGAGCAATTGAGCCATGGTACGTTGATCATCCATTGGAGGTGGGGGAGGAGGTGGTGGATTTTCAAAAGGGTCTTCAAGATTGAATGGTTCAACAACAGCTGGTGGGGCCTGTTGTTGTTGATTATGAAGATTACGAGTTTGGGAACGAGTGTGCATACACTAAAAAGAAAAATTTACACTAATTTTTTTTGGTTTTTGGTTTATCAAAAGTAAATTCACAATTTATTTTAATAACGGACAATGAAGATGACAACTTAAACCTAATAATCGACAAGCTTCATCGGTAACTCTTCGGAAAAAGAAAAACGCACAAAGGAGCGGAGAGGTTTAGGATAAGCGCGAAAGCTATTAAAAAATACCTTTTTCATTTAGGGTCGTGTTTCCCTTGGAACAACCGCCTTATACCCCTCTTATAGTTTGTTTATCTTTTTAAAAAGTTGAAACCGTTACCTCGCTAGTGACACAAAGGCAAGGTTTTTTATTAAATCTTTTGTTCGAATTGGGAACCAACAAGTTCACCGGAAGTTATTATGATAATACCTCAGTTGAGAATATTATATTTTGGTATTTTACCAATTTGTAAATTTTATTGATAATCAAAGACAATGTTTTTATATTTTTGGTTTTCTCTTTTTTTTAGTTTTTTCTTTAAATGATAATTATACTAAAAAGAAAATGAAAATATTTTTGTACTTTTTGGTTTTTTTGTTTTTTGTTTTTTTTAGTTTTATATTTACAGCTTCAAACACAAAAATGCAAACGTTAGAGATATCGGTATTCACAAGTCCTTCCCGCAGCGGCGCCAAAATTGATTATATTTTTTTTTTCTTTTAAACTATATATAATAAAATATATATTAAAATATATAATAGTATTTAAATAAAATTCTTATAAGACAAACACAAATAATGAAAACAGGAAGCAGTATAGAATTTTACCGGTCAGTTAACGAGCTGTGCTGGAAAATTGGATACTGTTAGGTAGATTAGTGTATTGACATGAGAGAAATGATTTTGAGATGTGGAAAAGTTAAATTAAACAATAACAAACAAAAACGATTAAGAAAAACCTAAAAATTATGAAATTAAGCTAAAAAACGAGAGCACGAATCCCGAACAAATGGTCAAAAACCTAAAATCTTCAAAATTAACCCTACGAAGAAATTTTTACTTCTAAACTACTCTAGGGGACTAATAACGAAGAATGAAAAAGACTAGACTGAAAACGGAGGTCGTTTGACCCAAAAACGAGTCAAGACAAACCGTTACCGCAGCCCAGATTGTTCTTTTTAAAATCAAAAGTTGAAAAATTAACTACAAAAAGTTTTTATATTTTTCCTACAAGATATATGACTAATAAAATTTTCTAAAAAAGAAAAATATTTTTTTTGATAATTTTTATATTTTTTATGAATTTTTTAAACTTTTAACTAAATTAAATTATAAAAAAAATACTAAACTACTTTTAAAAATTTTGAAATTTTTTCCTAAAATACTAGACACTAATACTAACCTACAAAAAATAAGAAACCAAAATTTGGCTTATAAATAAGCCCGAAAATAAGCTGGAAACAACTTATAGCTTAAAAGGTGAAAAAGGGGTTAAAACTTAAACCACTTAGGACTCTAATGTAAAAGTCCCAAGGGCGCAGCGGTAACACTTGTTACCAAAAAGTGAGGTGTATCGAGGGTAGAGGCCCGGGTTCGAGTCTTGCTCACCCGGGTCACCCCTTGTCTCCTCTCTTTTTTTTTACAAAAACTTTTTCAAACAAACTTGTTAAGCTCCTTGAGCTTAACAATTTTCAAAACTACAACTTTTTGAGAAAGCTTATAAATAAGCTAAAAAAAAGCTTTTAAAATAGACAGTAAGCTTAAATAAACTTAAAGGCTTAAAAGTGGCTAAGTCTTGGACTTTTTGGACTAATAAGCTATAACTTGGATAAATAAGCTAAAAAATATTATCTAACTAATCTTAAATAAGCACTAAAGAGCTAAAACCTACAACTAAATAAGCTTAAAAGGGCTTAAACTAGACAGAAGCTTAACTAAGCTTAAAACTTAAATGGCTAAATCTATTGGGCTGTTAACACTAAATAAGAAAGGAAAATAAGAAAATAAGCACACACAACTAACTACACAAATGATATGAACTACTAGGAGCAAAAATAGGCTAATGAGATAAGCTCAATAAGCTAGAAGTAGCTTAAGCACCACAGCAATACTAACTTAAGAGTTAGTACTGTTGGTTATGGATTCGGGCTTAAAAACCTCAATAAGCAAAGGAAAAGGGCAATAAGCTATCTAAGGCAACTAACACACCTAATAAGAAAGTAAGAGACTGAATTCAACAACTAATAAGCTCCTAATAAGCTAGAAAGAAAATAAGCAATTCCTACAATATGCTAAGTAAAACAGGTCAAGCCCCTACTTTGAACTAAAAATTAAGCTACCTAGAATACAAGCTAAAGGCTACAACTAAAAGGGCTTAAAAAGGGGCTTATTGGCTTTTTATAAAAGCCAAAAGCTTGGGCTTAGGTTCACTAATAAGCTAGATAAGTGGGCTTGAAGTTGGTGGTCTAGCACCAAGGGAAATGGGCTAAAGTCAAAGGGCTTATATTGACAGCTTAAGATAAGCTGTCAAATAAGCTCAAAATAAAAAGATAAGTTAAAACAGATGAAGAATGGCTTAAAGTGAGCTTATGCTCAAATTTTAAGCTTCTAAGAACAAAGAAAACATGCTGATTTTAGTGCAAAAAGAAATAAGCAATTTTGGCTTTTGACAAACTAAAAAAAATTGACAGAATGTGTACAAAACACAAGGGACTCTTGAGGCTTGGACTAGTTGGTTTTGTACACACAATTGACACAAATTTGAAGCCTTAACTCAGGATTCCAAGGGCTTATCCAAATAAGCACTTTGGGCTTCTCTTTAAAACCAACAATTTTAACACTACTTAGAAAACTTTTGAAAAACAGTTTTTGAGCTAAAAGATTTTAGAAAACAGACTTAAATAAGCTTAAAAATGATAACCAACTTTGGCCAAATGGTCTTAACCCACTACCTCACCATTTTGACCCGTTTTCATACTTAACCCAAACACCTCTTAATATTTTTTAAAAAACAGATTTTAAACTATAAAGGGCAGTTTAAGCACAAATTTTAAAACAAAGATCAAATAAGCATTAATAAGCATGAAGAGTACATAAACAAGTAAAACAAACAAGAATAAGCTAAGAATAAGCACAATTAAGCTGTTGCTACAGTAACTTTTAAGCAAAAGTTTAAAAAGAGGTGTACCTTTATCCTTGCTCAAAACAGGATTGTATGAAACCTAATAAGCTCTAAACCTACCCAAAGCTTATGAATAAGCTTAAACTAAGCAACCCAATGAGCCATCCATAATTGCTCATTCATCCACTTGATCAAACAGTAACTTTTCATTTTTTTTTACTTTTCTTTAAATTTTTGTATCAAAGTTGAAAACAGATTATATATAGCTTATATTAAGAGCTTATAAGGTTGTTTAAAGAAAAACAAGTAACTTAGACACAATGTGAAATTAAAGCTGAATTTTCATTAAAAGAAAGTACAAGTACATAAAAAAACTAAACTGAACTAAAATTAACACACTTTAAAAACTCACTAAAAAAAACTAACTGTTACTTTTGCCTCAAGGGCTTACAAAGCTTTATATAGCTAAACGAGCTAGGGTTTGCACTTGGTCTTCTCTTGTCTTCTTCCTGGGTGTGTTACTTTGAAGACACAAAACAATGTCTTGTGTTTGTTGTGAGAGTGTACAAACAAATCTTGGCCCTTCGATTGCCTTTGTGCCCAAGTCAAGTTATATCAACCATTGATGATTTTGGTGGGAGTTTGGATCGCCAACATGGCATAGGCCATGTGAGGGGGTGGGGTTAAGGGATTGTGAAAGGTTTGGAGGCTTGTGGGAGGTCAACGAGATTGATATGGACAGGAGGTGGGGTATTGAGGCTTGGCGGGAAATCTTTGGAAGAGATGTACAGTAGTTTAAACTTTAGGGTGAAGGTTTGGGCTTTTGACAGGTTTGGTCCCTCAAAGTTATATATGTGTTTGCACCACACGTCCTTGTGGGGTAAAACTTTTGTGGATTAGGCAGAACTACCCCCTGAATGTTATA
>BQNB010124161.1:5000-19982 GCA_026074375.1 Tanacetum coccineum
AGCAGAATTAAGTCTCTCTTTTGCTGCACTGAAGAAATCCATACCAATACCAATATCTTTACCCTTACTAGCTGACCTTGCTCTACTCTTATATGTACTAACATTCTGAAAAGCAACATTTGATAAAGTTTTAGCTGCTTCCAAGGTTGTAGGACTAATATCTTCCTCTTATGCCTCCCGTGAAGCACTAACCTTTTTAGGAGTAACAAAATCTGCTTCTTTTTCTCTCATAGAATTTCTAACCAAAGAAACTAGAGGATCATCATCTATATCTTAAATTTCCTCCCCTGATCCTCTGTTTCTTCATCCTCTGATTCAGACAAAATAACTTTCATTGATTTTCTATTCAAGGCAGCTTCACCCTTTCAACCAAAGTCAAAATTGCCTTCCCATAGGTACTCTTTGTCTGCTGTAGCTCTTTCTACAAATTATCAATTCTTAACACCAGCTTTAGTATAATGTCCATCAATTCTTTTAGATTTAACATGTCCTCAGCACTTCCTGATGTGTTACCTTCAGGGAGAGGTGCTTTATGGGACCTGAGTGGAGACTCATGAATGTTACCACTGTCCATCCCTACATCTAAGCCAGAGGTTGTAGTGGTAGCTCCCTCAGTTTCAACTCCCACACCTGTGGTAGTTGCCTTATCTGCTACAGGGGTGACAGTAGGACCCTGAGACTGAGGAATCTCAATGCCCTGTCTGGGAATAGACCTAGGGGGTGATGAAGGTTGTGGTTCAAAAATTGGTGGTGGAGTTATGATGGATGGTACTGGATCAGGTGTGGGTTGGGAGCCAGCTGGGATTGCTGATCCCTCACCTTGATCTGGTGCTACACCTGCCAACATTGCAGGCAGCAATGGTACATGTTCCCCTGCAAAACCCTTTTTCATATTGCCAAAAATATTTTTAGTTAAAGTTGGGGCAAGATACTTCCTATTATTTTCAGTAGTTATATCTAAAAGTATTTGTAAAAATCTTGGATACATTAGAAATTTAGTATTACTCTCCAAGTTGTGAACCATTCCATCAAAAATCATTTTTGAAAAATTATAAATCCTATTACTAGATAGACAGATTAATGCAGTAGCAATGGTACTACCAAATTGATCCTATCCACCAGATTTAGGGCTTATGCAGTGTAGAATATTATGGATTATAAACTTCCATTGGGGTGTAAAGTTCTTTTTTCAAAAAGTAAGTTTTCCCTCTGAAAGATACCCCAATGTAGCCAGTCCTTCATAAATTTCAGCATCTGGTAAATTAGTTATACATGTTGCATCTGCCAATTGAAGTTGACTTCTGATAGATGCCTCAGTAATGGTATACTCCTTATTATCTATAGATGCTACCAACTCTTGAATCCCATTAGCAAGTGTTCTGACAGTTGCAGTCTGCCAAAACTGTTTGACTAGGGAATCATAGATAGTGGGATTGTGAGATAAGGCATACCTGAGAGATGTACCTTTGAGAAAATCCACTATCTTAGTGAAACCAACACTTTCAGTAGGTTTCTTTAGAAAAGCAACCATGTTATGCTTATTCGAGTAACGCAAATTGGCCATCTTGAGTTCTTGAGGAACAGAAGTTGTGAGTAATCAAACTTGAGTGCTGGGTTTGGTTCGTTTAAGTAACTAAGTCTACCAGTATTAATATTAGCCTAACAGAATTAACTTTTAGTCTACCAGTATTAATATGACATATCAGTATTAACTTTTGTCTACCAGTATTAACTTGTAGGCCACCATAATTAACTTGTAGGCTACCAATATTAATAATGACATATCAGTATTAACTTTTCTCTAGTACTTATCACGTACAGACCAAATATGAGAAAGGATATCAGCACAGCTTCCATCCATCTTTAAATTCATGCTTGTCCTGAAAAGGTTAGTAAAAAAAACAAGAAAAATACTGCACGGCATTTTCATAAGGCAGTATTAACCTGAACCAACAATCCTAACTACCAGGATTAATACCTTATCAGTATTAATTCTAACTACAAGAACTAACTACAAGGATAAACTTTACAGTTGAACCTTCCCTCACATGTAGCTACAAATTTAACATCCCAATGCTAACCGCCAAAAAATTAAATCTTGTGACATCAAATCCTTTGGTGAGAAGGTCTACAACATTAGCATCAGTGTGAATCTTGATAACATCTACCAATCTTTTCTCATAGCAATCCCATATAAAGTGATGTTGAATCTCAATATGCTTGGTCCTTGAGTGATAGACAGGATTCTTGACTATACATATGGTACTCTCATTGTCAATATGGATTTTGGTGTTCATGAAATTAAAGCCATAATACATCATCTGATTCTGTATCCATAGTACTTGCCTACAACAGTTAGCAGCTGCAACATATTCTGCCTCAGTAGTAGAATTTTCCATAATCGTCTGCTTCTTGCATTGATAAGATATCACTCTTCTACCAAGAAATTGACAACCACCTGTTGTTGATTTCCTGTCAAGGCTGGCGCCTCCATAATCACTGTCTGAGAAAGCTTCTAGTTTAAAAGGAGAATCCCTAGGATACCATAACCCTAGTTTAAGTGTGAAGCTTTTGGAGTAACTTGAAACCTAGCACAGGCACATACAGCAAACATGATGTCTGGCCTTGATGCAGTCAAATACATCAGGGAACTAATCATAGACCTGTAGACATGCACATCTACATCTACACCATCTTCATCTCTGACCAAGGGCTTATTTGACTTAATAGGAGTAGTAGTTGTTTTGATGGAACAAAAATCAAACTTCTTAAGGATGTCAGCTACATATTTGTCTTGACTAATAAAGATTCCATCAAGTTGTTATTTCACCTGGAATCCCAAAAAGAATGTGAGCTCTCTGGAATCTTTTGTGCATACAATCTTCAAACTCAGTACACATAGACTGTGTTGTAGAGCCAAAAATGATGTCATCCACATATACTTGGACTAACATAATGTTACTCTTGGTCTTTTTGATAAACAATGTTTGGTCTATTTTACCTCTCCTAAAAGCATTTTCCAACAGGAAAGAAGAAAGTGTCTCATACCAAGCTCTAGGAGCTTGATGTAGACCATAAAGAGCTTTGATTACCTTATAAAATTTGTTTGGATGAGCAGGGTCAACAAAGCCTGGAGGTTGATGAACATATACCTCCTCTCTAATAGTGCCATAAAGAAATGCACTCTTAACATCCATTTGGTAAACAGGAAATCCCATGAATGATGCAAAGGCTAAAAATAACATGATTGCCTCAATCCTGGCAACAGATGCAAAAAACTCATCATAGTCTATACCTTCCTCCTGTCTAAACCCTTGTGCTACAAGCCTTGCTTTGTTTTTCACAACAATACTCCTCTCATCACTTTTATTCCTGAAGACCCACTTTGTGCCAATTGCCTTTTTCCCAAATGGCAAATCAACAAGTACCCAAACCTTCTATAATTTGAACTGGAGCAATTCCTCTTGCGTTGCTTCAACCCAGCTTTCATCCTCTAAGGCTTGTGATATCGTCTTGGGAGATAAAACATGCTAACAGACAATTCTGATGGTCTTTATGATTTGTTCTGTTCTGATTATAGATGTAGCTTACCAAAGCTTGTTGTACTAAAGAAGCCTTTTGGATCTTTCCTCTTGTTTGAACTGCTGATTTAGGATCTCCTAGAATTTGACCTTTAGGGTGATCCTTATGAATTCTGAGAGTAGGAATATGACTGACATCAATGGTGTTATCCATATTGTTGAAATCAGCCTTTGTACCTATATCTTCATCATCATAGGCTCCACTAAATATGCCATAATTTAGAAATACATTAGAATCATCTTCTAAGTCAGGCATATTAGGATCAATGGGTAAATTAACATTGGGGAGAGTAGATGCAGCAATAGGTATTTGTCCTCAAAGATAGACAAATGGCGATCCACCAGTATTTGCACCAGTGGGAGTACTAGCAGCACTAGCATATGGTATGTTAGCAGTACTAACCAATGGTGAATTGGAAGTACTAACAAATGGCCTACCAGTATTAAGTTTGTTAATACTGGTAGCCTGAGTTGCCCTCTTCTTTTCTTCTTCAAAGGCTTGTCTTGTAGCATCATCTATAGCTTTAGCAGCAATTTCTTGAGCAATTATCCTCTCAAGATCATCTTTCAAGGCTCGTTCAGCTTCTGTCAACGTATGTTGTTCTTCTTTTTCAGCAACATCTTTTGAATCCTGTACATCATTGTCTTTTGGAAAATTTTTAGAAGGTTTTTCTTGTGCAGCTTGAACAACATCTTCTACTGAAATCCTTGGCCTATGAGGGTGTAGTGGAAGCAGTATGTATTCCTGAGTAGGTTCCTTATCTTTTTCTGATGAACCTGCAACATAATGTTCTTGTGTACCTACATCCACATTAACATGATTTTCGACACTAACATGGATATAGTTCATTGTATTTGTTAGAAAATCAAGATCAAACATCCAATCAGGACCACTTCCTGCCACATTTGGTTGATCTTCAAGAAAATCAATGTGCATGTTCTCTTCTACTCTTTTGGTTCTTTTGTTGTATACTCTAAAAGTCTTACTAGTAGTAGAGTATCCTAGCAAATATCCTTCATCTGATTTCCCATCAAATTTGCCCAAGGGATCTAAGGTGTTCACAATTTTGAGCTTTTAAATTTTAAGTTTAAAAATAAGATTTAAATTTAAAAAATAATAAAAATCTCTAGTTTTCTGGAGTTTTTATGTTATTTTAGACTTTATAAGTTTTAAAAGAGCATTTTTCTTCCCTAAAATTTTAGGACTTAATTTTGTTATTTTTTAGGATTTAGAATTAGATTAAAATAGATTTTAATTCATAATAAATTCAAAAATAATCAAAAAAAAATGTTTTTCTTTTTCTTAAAATTTTCTTTTGTCCTAATTTAGGTTTAGAAATTTAGTTTGCATTTTTAGGAGTAATTTTAAGTTATTTGCTTATTTGACCGCATTTTGATCTGCTCCTTAATAGTTTAAGCATTTAATTGCTTTTAATTATTCATTTTAAATTGTTGCTTTTATTTAGTAGTTATAGAAACTAAAAAAATATATTTTCTCTCATTCAAATCATAATCCGAATTAAAACGTGGCTTCAATTGCACAAGTCGTTGGGGAAACGACCCGGGTGATCATACTTCCCAGTTAAATATACGTAATATATATTATATTATATATCTTTTAAGAGTGAATTTTCCTTAGGGAATTTTCTTAATTGCTATTTTTTTATATTTTATTTTATATTTTGCGTGTTAAAATATAACACATTTTTGTTGGCTGCCGTTGTCGGGGACTTGTGTTAAAGATTCCTTCGTTTTACGTTTGTTTATTTGGTTTGAAGATCGATGCTTTTCTTGACATAGAAGTTTCTTCTAACTTTGAGGAAGGTTATTTCGATTCAGAAGGAGACGTAACTTTTCTTGATAATCTGCTTAGTGATGATACTACCCATAATCTCGCTCGAAGTGATTTCCGATCATGAACCAGAACAAAATGAATCTTCGATTACTTTTTTCTTTCCAAAAAAGTGATCCCTCTTCACCACATGAGTTCGCCGATGTAAACTTTTTAACACTCTCCTTCGAGGAATGATCGTGAATTTAGGGAATACTTAGTCTATATACATGCCTTTGTGAGTTTCAACTTCACGGTTCAATAGAAAGATGTTCATCAAAGTTCAGTTATCGATTCTTCTTCCCGATCTCCTATCCCCCGTTAAGGATAGGTGAGCCCACACAAGAAAGAATTGATATTTTCCTTGTTCCAGATGATTAATATGCCACCAGGTGTTGAGAATGATGATTCGAAGGATGAAGATAATGAGTTACCAAACCTTGACCATTCAAGATGAGACCGTCAATTCCTTCCGCCCTCGTTCCACCACCGGAAAAACAAAAAAAAAAACACCGGATATTAAGACATGTTTTTGAACCCGAAGCGGGTATTTTGATAATCAAAGTGTTTAAGGGTGTTTCTAAACCACATGATTTCATGACCGTTATTTTACCCACCCTTCCCACCCTTGTTTCAAATTTGACCTTCATTTCCTCATTTTCCTCCTTCGGGAGTGAAGACACCATTTTTGACCCCGGCATCGTCACGTTTCTAGAGGTGGTGACATTTTCAATGGAAGTTTCTTGTTCTAAGTGTATTGCGAGCGAGCGGGGGGAGGCGCGAGGAGGAGTGTGGGACAATTAATTCAGGATCGAGTCGAGCTTTCGACTCGATGACCAAAAACAAGCCGTTCGTGGAGTTCACCCCATGCTTATCTATTTTTTATTCTATTTTCCTTAAATAATGTTGTTGTGATGTTGATTGTGGCTATTTCTTTCTGGTTTCTTGTTGTTTTGTTGTTTGTTGTGATTTTTGCAGGATTGACTCCACCAATTCATGCAGCCTCTCGTGTCGGTGTTGTATCCCCGTTTCATCACTCGATCTTTCCTTATCCTTTGTTCAAATAGTTGGGAGATCCATATCTCTCAATCTATCGATTCACGTTTATCTTTGCATACTTCATAAACGGCTTAGATTTTCGTAGAAACCCGACTTTAAACATTGAGGACAATGTTTCGTTTTAGTTTGGGGAGGGAATCTATCGATTTAATGTTACCTGCTTATTGTTTTGTTCTCACGTACCCGTTTTCCCACAAAAATAGCAAAAAATTTAAAATTTTAGTATCTTAGTTGTAAAAAAAAAATAATAAAAAAAAAATAATAAAAAAAATATATAAAAAAAATAAGTGTTACACGAATGTAGGTTTTTTTCGTTGTGGAATAAGAAAGTAATATTTTGACCACGATCGTACGTGTAGATTTCGTAGCTTGGTCTCCCTTAACAATTTTAAAGATGATAGTTTTGTGTTTTAGTCTCATGTAACTTTAAACATCAAGACTCGAAATCGTTGTAAATGAAGACTTTGTGACTAATTCTCTAGTAGATTTTAAATATGCCGAGTTGGATTCTATATAGGCTAAGTATTGCGAAATTTCTTTATTAGAGGTATTTAAATTGCAAAGAATAAGAGCTGATAGTGTTTGATGTACAATTAGGATGCTAAACAAGGTTTATTTGGAAAACTTAAAGGATTATAAAAATAACTTGTGGTTTTTCTTCCTCGGAGTTCTTAAAATGATTAATTATACGTGTTCTCTTTAATTTTTACAAATTAGAGTTTTGCTCTTAAAAGTCTAATCAATATTTTTAGAGAAAAAGCTTTATTGATGATGAAGTCAAACATCGTTAGTAAATACGGATTTTAGTTCAAGTTATACCTCTTGGTTTCTAAAATGAAAGTTTTTTATTTGCAATAATCATGTTGTTAGTAAAAAAAAATATAGTTGGTAAATAAAAAGGATGCAAGTTATAAATCCTTAGTGTTAAATAATTAATATATTAACTCACGCAATAAAGTAACATGGGCAATTGTCGGTTCGCTAAATCTCCCGATTATACATCGAAAGAAAAGGGTGGAGATGTATATTTTAGGGTTGGTATCATAAGTAGTACACGAGCTCTTGCCGAGGCTGGCCAATGTGTCGTCGAAAGAAAGTGATACCAGTTCCTAGCTTCCTAATATAAATAATAATAATAATGTTGAAGTTAAAAAATAAATTAGTAAAAGTTTTCTTTCTAAAACCAAGGTATTCATTTGAACTAATGTTTGCAAAAGTCTAACGAAAGCTGTTTCCATCGATGTTCATTGGCGTCTCGATTTAACTATTCTTCGATGGGGTGTCAAAAGCCTTAGCACATACCCTACCGAATAGACGGTGGGATGCTAGAGAAGAAAGTCATTCATGGGAACAAGTGAACCAATGATGTATAACTACGGAGGTTTTCGTTATGCTTTAAGTTGTGATCTTAACTAAGTATTACCCTATAGCCCAAAAGGCTCATTGGTAAAGCTTGGGTCGGATTTCAACTAACTAAATATGTGATTTAATGGTTTAAGTTAATTTGAACACACACACTTTAATATAGTATATTGTCAGGGAAAGAAAATCACAGTTGTAATATAAGTAGTCTTGGCATCTTAGTATCGTAATTAGCAGTGATCATATTTTGTAAGCATATCCATGGAAAAGTAAAAAAATCGGAATGATGAAGTTATCTTTTAAGACAGCTTTTCAAGTGCTTTTTGTTCTATGATCCTAAAAATTACCAATAAGGTAATGAAAACAATACATTATGTCAACACAAATAAGTTGTAGTTAGGAATATATCAAGAAAAATCATAAAAATTAAAAAACTTGAATGAGAATCAGGTGTTTTATAACTTGTGATCTCTTATCTCCCTCAACAAAAATCTTTGCTACTTTTCAAAGGTTTAGTTTGGGGAAGTTTTCGAGGTATTTGGTTATAAGGCATGTGATATTGCGTTAGGACACGCAATCGTTTATTTGGTAAATTTGATAAGTGTCAAATAGACAACAGTTTTGTATACTACAATTAGCTCAATTAAAAACCTAACAAACAGACCAAAAATAGTAAAAATATGCTTGTATTTGTTGTTTGTTGTTGTGTCAGGTACGGATTTATCTAAAAATCACAAAAAAACCGGTCAAAAACAACAAACACGGGCACGAGAACGAAAACGCAACAAAAGAAAGCCAAAGATGTCAAACTTTGTGTGTCACATAAGTCCAACCGCTCAAGAGGAGCAAAAGCCCACAATTACCATTTAAGTCCCTCAACTTTCCAAAAGATACACAAATGGTCCCTAAACCTAAATGGGCCATACCCGGATCCAAAAGCCCAAAACCCTAGCCCAATACCCTTTTATAAAACCACAAGGACCACTTCTAGTCATTTTCTTGAAAGTCCCTTTTACACCTTAAGCCTTTATAAACAAAACGCAAGGACCTAATCTTGCCAAAGCCCCCCAAACCTTTACCCCTTTAAACGCCCCCATGTTCCAAAACAAGTCAAACAAAACACCTTTTAAGTAAAAAAAACAAATGAAAAGTCGTTTTTTCACTATTCACCACCCGTTCGTCGCACCATTTTTACACCACAAGTCAAATCAAAGGGCTTTTGTATAAATATAATGGTCAGAATAGATAATCAAAGGTTCAAGTACACACATGACAGGGTAAACGTCACTTAAAGTCATTCTCATTGGTGGAAACCTAAGAAGGAATGCCATGCGGGACATGAAAGTAACACTCCAAGGACAGAGAATTTGCACTAATTGTACTCACACAACAAGCACAAGTGAGCCTCAAACGGATTGCCAGCTTGGCAATCCGTGTGAGGTCATTTAGTGATCCAATGGATGTACGGGCACTTCCCATTGTCTCCTCCAATGATTGGGAAAATGATTGGTTATGATTGATTGGAGTGTGGGAAAGAAGTTACAGCCTAGAAGCTTCACTATTGTGCTATAAATAGTACCCTCACCTCACACACAGGATATCTTTTTTTTCTTTTCTAGTTTTTCACCTAATATAGCTTTAGAATAGTATTATAGACTTATAGTAATTTCCTTTTTAAAGTCATTGTAATCTCTCTTTATTAATGATAGATCAATCTTAACATTCCAGTTAATAAAGTGTTCCTTTAAATCTTTCATAAGCTCTTTTATTATACTCTCAAAGTGTGTGTAATGTCTCATAAGTTTCTAATAAGCTCAACAGCTCTCATGAGTCTATAAGCTCATGATTTGAGCTTAAATTGATCTTAATCATACTCAAATTACATAATCTAGCTTAAGTTCTTGTTAACCCTTGCTAAATTGGAGTTGGACTTTTTAGAAGGGAGATCAATAATGGAAGGATTTCAAAGACAGAGCGAGAACTGACCTTTTTGTAAAATAAGCCAAAGCTGTAGATAAGCTCTTAAGAGCCCTATAGCTTCTGTTAAGCTGAAGCTTAAGTAAGTTTCTCTTTTAAATTCTTTTTTGTCTTTAATTCCTAGTCTAAATAGTAAGATTATTTTGCTTAATATTTGAGATTTGCTTATATTTGCTGTTTCTATAATTTGCTTATTAGAACTTATTTGAATTGAGCGAGAGCGAGCGGCTATCAAAGTGGTTTTTTTTATCCTGTTGGAGGAATCGAGGATATTATATCTTAGATATTAGAATTCCTTCATTCTGTCCATAAAAATTTTAAAAACCAAAAAAATTTAATAGCATAGTTATATCCTAGATTTCTAGCTTAAATAGTTTTAGAATTAATGTTCATTAAGTCTGTTTTAGTAGATTATCAATCTGGGTTTCAAGGATTTATTTGTTAAAATTCCAAATCAAAAAGCTAGTTAAATTTTGTCACATCCTTAAGGAGCGTGAGAGAGAAGATGGTTTAAGCTTAGTTAGACCACACCCAAAAGTCAAAAGAAATTAATAAAAGGTAGAGAAGAGGATAGAGCGTGTGAGAGAAGCGCGAGAGCGAGCGCAGGCCAAAATCCAGTAGAAAAGTTGTTTTTAAAAGTTTTAGATTACCAATTATGTCACAAAAAGTTAGAGCTATATGTTTAGCCTTCCTCCTAGCACCAGGGGAATTCTTCCTTGCGAAGAGTTACATTGTGCAAATTTTGAACCAAGCCATCTAAGATTTGGTTCTTGCTTGATTTGTGTTTATACACACTCAACAAGATTGTTTAGTGCAGGTAAAACCTCACTACTGCCCTGCAAATTTGTGAGTGAGCATTTTGGCTCAATTGCGAGTCACAGTCTAACAATTATTTTAGTACAGCTGAGAACATTAGTCTCATTTAAGTTTAGAAACGCGACGAGGGGGTTAAGGTTAGCGAGCCGCGAAGAGCGCGTGAGCGTGCTTATAGGCTATCTTTGCAGCTTAATATAGATTAGGATTTGTTTTTACAATTACTAGCTTATTTCTTAGGGGCATTAAGCTTTAAAATTTCAAAAAAAATCATCAAAACACCAAAATCAGTAGCAACAAAAGTTAGCTTTTAAATCTTAAATTTTAGCTTATAAAGTATTAGGATTTATCATTAGTTTAATATCTTATATATTGTATTTAATAAGTTTTAAAGCAATCTCATAGTCTGCGGGGGGGGGAGGAGAGAGGAGGGGGGCGAGAGTTAGTGTCTTTTAGCTTAAATAGATTTAAGCTTTTAAGTTTCTTCTTATGTTAGCTTTTAATCCTCCTAATTCCAGTAGTTTAATGTGTTTTTTCAGCTTAAGTACTTTTCATTTCTAGCTTGTAGACATCACAATGGAACTAGAACATCTTTGGTGTTTCCAAATTGAGCTTATATTTAAAGCTTGTGCAAGCTTTTTAAAGTGTCAACAAAGGTTTTTTTAAGTTCAACACCCTTATTTAACGATTCAGCACTTTTAAAAGCTCATTTGGTAAGCCTCAATATTGTGTGATATATTAGTCTTGAGGTTATTATCTCATAAAAGTGCTTAAAAATAGGTTTTCTTTAAGTCCTAATATTCAGTTTTTGCAAAAAGTCAAAAAAAAAAAAGTGCAAAAAGATGGGGGTTTGCCAGACTTGAACCCACGACCTCCTTCTCACAAACCAAAAACGACAGAAACAATTATAGGGTGCCTACAATAGCTCATCCGTTAACCTTTCCCCACATTTTATTCTTATAGACATTTCCCTTTTAGCTTCTTATAATAAGCCGTAGCTTATATAAGAGCTTTTTCCCAGCTTATTTGTTAAGTTGTTAGCTTTCTTTTATTTTTCCTTTGATCCTTGTTGAATCATAGACTTTTCCTGAATTTTTCACATTTTTCTATTAATTAGTTTATTTTTTAGGATTTTTCGAAAGTTAAAATCTTAGAAAATACATAAAAATAGAAAAAAGTTTCAGAAAATTACAAAAAAAATAGTTTTTAGTTTTATAAAAATTAATATTTAGGATTACATTCAGAAAAATCATGGAGTCACCACTTTTTAGATTTTAATTTTCATTATTGTGAGCAATAAATTTAAGTTTTAAAAATAGGATTAAATAGAGAGAAAAATATTAAACATAAGTTTTCTTGAGTTTTATGTAAACGTTTTAGACTTTTCTAAGTTTAGCAAAAATCCATTTTTTCTAAAGTTTTTAGATAGGACATAATTTTTATTTTTTAGAATTAATTAGATAAAATAGGGTGTGTAGAATGGGTTGATTTAAATTACATAATAAAATTCAAAAATAATCAAATTTTTTTTTCTTTTTCTTAAAATTTTCTTTTGTCCTAATTTAGGTTATAAGAATTTATTTGCATTTTAGGAGTTAATTTAGTGTATTTGCTTATTAGTCGCATTTTATTTGCTCCCGTTAATTAGTTTAAGTTCTTAATTTCTTTTGTGATCTTATTTTAATTGTTGCTTTTATTTAGTAGTTATAAAACAAAAAAAATAAATTTTTCTCTCATTCAAGATCAATAATATGAATTAAACGTGTGTTTCATTTGCACAAGTCGTTTGGAAAACGACCCGGGTGAATCATACTCTCCCGTTAAAAATAACGTAATATATATTATATTATAATATCTTTTAAGAGTGAATTTTCCCTTAGGATTTTCTTCATTGCTCTTTTGTATCTATTTTATTTTATTAATTTTTGCGTGTAATAAAAATCTAACATCACAACTGCCATTGAAGTTGATTCTGATCGATGTTCAGTAATGGTATACTCCTTATTATTTATAAATCTGCCAACATCCTAAATCCCATTAGCAAGTGTTCTGATCAATTTTTGTAGTCTGCCAGAAACTGTATGACTAGGAACCATAGATAGTGGATTGTGAGACAAAGCATACCGGAGACTGAAAGTACCTTTGTAGAAAAATCCAATATCTCAGTGAAACCAACACTTTCAGTAGGTTTCTTTAGAAAAGAAACCATGTTATGCTTATCCGAGTATCGCAAATTGGCCATCTTAAGTTCTTGAGGAACAGAAGTTGTAAGTAATCAAACTTGAGTGTTGGGTTTGGTCGTTGAGTAAACTAAGTCAGGTAGAGAGAGTCACTTAAACATATAACAGGATAAAAACAAGGTTTCTGAATTGACCGACTGAAAAAGTATATCTTTATAGGAATAAAGATATTTATTGAATTAAAATTCAGTTAAGATGAATCGAACTAGAAGCAAGAAAGTCCACTATCTCATGAAAATCGGAGTTTCCCTCTGTCTTCTCTAAGCACGCGACCATGTTATGTTGATCGACAAACTCTAAATTCGCCATAGAAACTTTAATTTATAGACCCCTATAGGCAACTTGTTGGCAGAAATATCTCAACGGTCATCTGTAATTAAGGAAAATCTGTTCTGCTCTTTAACAGTAGTAACGGTAACAAACAGCACAAAGTTTTGTCTGGCAGCACCAAATTTGCATGGCAGCACCAAATTTGCCTGACAACACCAAATTTGTTAGCTACCATTTATAGCCTCCAATACCAATCCAAGCAGCATCTTTTTACCCAATCCAAACATCATTTCCATCGTGAAGTACTTTTGAGCAGCACAAACTAAGCCGGGCAGTACTAAGTGTTGGCCTGGCAGTATTAACCAAACTAACAATCCTAACTACCAGGATTAATACCTTAGCAGTATTAATTCCAACTACTAAAACTAACTACAAGTACAAACTTTACAGTTGAACCTTCCCTCACATGTAGCTATAAATTTAACATCCCAATGCTAACCACCAAAAATTTAAATCTTGTGACATCAAATCCTTTGGTGAGAAGGTCTGCAACATTAGCATCAGTGTGAATCTTGATAACATCTATCAATCTTTTCTCATAGCAATCCCTTATGAAGTGATGTCGAATCTCAATGTGCTTGGTCCTCGAGTGATAGACAGGATTCTTGACTATACATATGGTACTCTCATTGTCAATATGGATTTTGGTGTTCATGAAATTAAAGCCATAATCCATCATCTGATTTTGTATCCATAGTACTTACCCATAACAGTTAGCAGCTGCAACATATTCTGCCTTAGTAGTAGAATTTTCCACAATCGTTTGCTTCTTGCATTGCCAAGATATTAGTCTTCTACCAAGAAATTGACAACCACCGGTTGTTGATTTCCTATCAAGGCTGGCGCCTCCATAATCACTGTCTGAGAAAGCTTCTAGTTCAAAGGGAGAATCCCTAGGATATCATAATCCTAGTTTGAGTTGATGTTTGAGGTACCTAAAAATCATGTTTACTGCATTTAAGTGTGAAGCTTTTAGAGTAACTTGAAACCTTGCACAGGCATAGACAACAAACATGATGTCTGGCCTTAATGCAGTCAAATACATCAGGGAACCAATCATAGACTTGTAGACATGCACATCTACATCTACACCATCTTCATCTTTGACCAGGGGCTTATTTGACTCAATAGGAGTAGTAGCTGTATTGATGGAACAAAAATCAAACTTCTTAAGAATGTCAGCTACATACTTGTCTTGACTAATAAAGATTCCATCAGGTTGTTGTTTCACCTGTAATCCCAAAAAGAATGTGAGCTCACCCATGGAGCTCATCTGGAATCTTTTGTGCATACAATCTTCAAACTCAGTACACATAGACTATGTAGTAGAACCAAAAATGATGTCATCTACATACACTTGGACTAACATAATGTCACTCTTGTTTTTCTTGATAGACAATGTTTTGTCTATGGTACCTCTCCTGAAACCATTTTCCAGTAGGAAAGAAGAAAGTGTCTCATACCAAGCTCTAGGAGCTTGATATAGACCATAAAGAGCTTTGATCACCTTATAAACTTTGTTTGGATAAGCAGGATCAACAAAGCCTAGAGGTTGATAAACATATAACTCCTCTCTAATAATGCCACAAAGAAATGCACTCTTAACATCCATTTGGTAGACAAGAAATCTCATGTATGATGCAAAGGCTAAAAATAACCTGATTGCCTCTATCCTTGCAACAGGTGCAAAAACCTCAAAATAATCTATACCTTCCTCTTTTCTAAACCTTTGTGCTACAAGCCTTGCTTTGTTTTTCACAACAATACTTATCTCATCCCTCTTATTCCT
>BQNB010124162.1:0-19982 GCA_026074375.1 Tanacetum coccineum
AGGGATGGTACTCTTCAGTGTCTTTGTAATCTAGTGGTGCTAAAGTTTATGTACTTGATTTTCAACTATAGACCAAGAAAAAAAAATTACAAGTACATGTTTTGTTAATCAGATTTTCTAGCGCACAATCATACTTTAGAAAGTATAGAAAATCTGAGTGAATTTCATCGGATGACCCTTAATATCAAATAAATTTTACCCTTAATTCACTCAGATTTTGACTTCATAATGTTTACCCTTAATGACCTTACAAAAATATCAAACAAAAAATCTGAGTGAATTTCATCGGATGCTTCTTTTCTTTTTTGTGACTGGCGATTTGTATTAAGCTAGCAAGAAGTTGTAAAACGATTACATGGTATTTGTACAATCAAAATTTAGGATTGGTAATCCAATCGATCCAACTTGGTCATGAAATTGTACTCCTATGTGAGATCCACGAGTGGGATAGAATTCTAATTGATAGTTTTTATACTTTTATAACAATTATATTAAACCATAACATCAAAGCATAGAATAGCGGAAGCAAATAAAGGATCAAATAACATGCTTGAATAATTAACCGAATTAGAGTTACATACCTTTTGATCTATGGGGGGTGATCGAACAAGGAATCAAATGCTTAGCGATTATCTCAGGAACCCTATTTGGGTTTAACGAAAAAATAAAGAACAAGCTAAAGAAAGATTGTATCACGGGAATTGTACAACGCTTTTCGAGTTAAACAATTACTAGTCTTGATACACGTAAGCGTTTAACCTGAATGACTGCGATCGATCAACCCAAGGTTATGGAGCCGAATGAAGGACAAGAATAGTGATAGAGTTTTTAGGGATTATTGTGTGTACCCTTTTCACATCTCCATGTAGGTGTTTATATAGGCTCCCTTTCCCTAATGTAACATCTATTCATTAATATCAATTATGTACCATCAATTCTTAATTATGTAACATAATTATGTAACATTATGTAACATTAAGTAACAATAATTATGTAACATTATGTAACATCAATTATGTTATTATGTACATGTCCTTGTCTTATGGTCGTTAGTTTTTCCGTTAAATTTTAACGACGTTAAACGTTTACGTGTAAAATTATAACAAATTATTATTTATTAGTTGTTAACTCGTAGTGAGTGCAATTCGTGATTTTGAGTTCGATCCTACACACAATCATAATTTTTACCGTCCATAAACTAACAGATCCCACTTGGACATATTTTAATAGTGTGATCACATGGTTAGGTCTAGTTACACGCCGATGGCTTAGTACGATCTGCAGGTAAGGTCTCCTGGACAAAACCTTTTAATGGGTTTTTTTCATCATTATTTTATCCTTTTTTTTGTAACTACAACTTTTTGAGAAAATCTAAAAATAAGCTGAAAAAAGAGCTTTTTGATGGCAGTTTGCTTATATTGAGCTTAAAGCAAAAATTGGCTTTTCTTTTGACTCTTATGAACAAATAAGCAAAGAAAGTGGGAAAATGAGCACACACAGCTTAACACACCATCATAATGAACTATTAGGGACAAAAATAAGCCAATTAAATAAGCTCAATAAGCCAAAAATTGGCTTAAACACCCAACAGTACTAACTTGAGAGTTAGTACTGCTAGGGTGAAATTTAAGTTTGCTAGGTTTGTTAAGGGGCAAGAAAAGCTAAGAAACAAAGGAAAACTTAATCCTAATAACCAATTACAACTAAAATAAGCTAAATTCAACCATTAATAAGCACCTAATAAGCCAGAAAAGAAATTAAGCTATTTTTCCTACACTATGCTAAAAAATTCAAAGGCCTAATTTGAGCTTAAATTTAAGCTACCTAGAGTGCTTCCTAAGGTCTACAAAGCTAGGGCTTAATAAAAGAGCTTATTGGCTTATTAGAAAAGCCAAAAGCTTGGGCTGAGGCCCCCTAATAAGCTAGAACAGTGGGCTTGAAGTTAAGCCCCTAGCACCAGGGCAAATAAACTAAAAAAAGGGCTTAACTTAACAGCTTAAAATAAGCTGTCAAATAAGCTCAAATTGAAAAATAAATGGTAAACAGATTAAAAGGGTCTTATGAAGAGCTTATATTCAAAATTCCATTTGCTAAAAACAAATTAAACCTGCTGGTTTTAGCTTTTGAAAAAGAGCTTTTTCTTTTACTAAATGATGACACAAAATTTTTGGCAGTTTGACTTAGGGAAACAAATGACTCAAGACACATTTAAGAACTTGTTTAGACTCACAAATGACACACTTTTGAAACTAAATCTCAAGTATACAAGAGCTTATCCAAATAAGCTCTTGTATCTCTCAAAAAAAACAACAGACTTAAAGAGCAACTAAAAAAACTTGAAAAATAGTTTTTGAACTTAAAAACTTTGGAAAAACAGACTAAAAAGGGCTTGATGACTTTGCTCTTCCAGTCTACTGCTCCTCCATTGACGACAAAGACATAACCCGTCTGAGACTTCGTATCATCTTTATCGCATTGCCAGGACGCATCACAGAAACCTGTAACCTCAAGTTCTGTATCTGGATTTCCTCCGTACACTAAAAACATATCTTTCGTATTCCTCAGATACTTTAGAATATGTTTAACAGCAACCCAGTGGAGCTTTCCTGGATTCTGTTGATATCGACTGACCAAGTTTTGAGCAAACGCCACATCTGGCCTTGTGCACCTGACAGCATACATGATAGATCCTACAGCCGAAGCATAAGGTACCTTTTTCATGTAAGCTTTTTCCTCATCTGATGAAGCGCACATTTCATTACTCAAATCATGTTTGACTTCCATCGGTATAAAACCTTTCTTAGAGTTTTGCATATTGAATTTCTTCAATATCTTATCGATGTAAGCACTTTGATTAAGTCCAATCAACCGCAGAGATCTATCTCTATATATCTTAATTCCCAGAATGTATGCAGCTTCTCCTAAATCCTTCATAGAAAAACACTTTCCAAGATAATCCTTAACTTCCTTAAGTCTTGGAATGTTGTTTCCCATGATTAATATGTCATCAACATATAGGATCAAGAATACTACATTACTCCCACTAGCTTTGCGATATACACATGGCTCATCACGATTTTGAGTAAATCCAAACTTCTTGATTTCCTCATCAAATCGTTTATTCCATTGACGTGATGCTTGCTTCAAACCATAAATAGATCTTTGAAGTTTGCATACACGGTTTGGATATTTTGGATTAACATACCCTTCAGGTTGCTCCATATAGATGTCTTCATCTAAGCGACCATTCAAGAAGGCAGTTTTAACATCCATTTGCCAAATCTCATAATCATAGTACGCTGCTATAGCTATGAGAATCCTAATAGCTCTAATGTCTGCTACAGGAGAAAATGTTTCCTCGTAGTCAATCCCATAGGTTTGAGTGCAGCCTTTAGCTACCAGACGAGCTTTATAGGTGTGTACTTCACCATCCATGTCAGTCTTCTTCTTGAATAGCCACTTACTCCTTACTACTTTAGCATTGGAAGGAGGGTCTACTTCAATCCAGACTTCATTAACTTTCATGGAGTTCATTTCCTCATCCATTGCACCTTGCCATATTACCTTATCAGGGTCAAGCATGGCAGCTTTATAATTAGCAGGTTCTCCAAGATCCCCTACTACATCATCTTCAACCTCCATGTTTAGACATAGACGGTTGGGTGCACGTGTAGTCCTTTCAGACCTACGGACAGGAATTAATTCCGGTGGAGGACCCAGACTTTCAGGTTCTACTGGAATTTCGCTAGTGTTTTCAGAAGGTAATGTATCCATATGATCATCTTCCAGATCATAATCTCTCCCACTGAATTCTTGAGATATGAGATCTCTTTCAAGAAAATCTCCATACCTAGCAACAATTACTTTGTTTTCAGGTGGAAAATAAAAGTAGTAACCCATAGTTTCCTTAGGGTATCCTACAAAGATACACTTAACAGATCTCTGTTGGAGTTTATCAGCTGAGTCACGTTTCACATACGCCTCGCAACCCCAGACCTTTAAATAAGACAAATTAGGCGCCTTGCCATGCCATATTTCATATGGTGTCTTATCAACCTTCTTTGTGGGAACCATATTTAGAATACGAACCGCAGATTCTAAGGCATAATCCCAAAAGGATAATGGTAGAGTTGTAAGATTAAACATAGATCGCACCATATCTAATAGTGTGCGATTTCTCCTTTCAGATACACCATTTTGCTGTGGAGTATATGGAGAAGTAAGATGTTGTACTATTCCATTCTTACCTAGATATTCTTTAAACTCTTGGCTTAAATATTCACCACCTCTATCGGATCGAAGAGCTTTAATCTTCTTTCCTAGTTGCAATTCTACTTCTGATTTAAATACCTTAAATGTTTCAAATACCTCATGTTTATGTTTAAGCAAGTAAACATAACCATAACGACTGAAATCATCAGTAAAGGTTAAGAAGTAGCTAGCACCTTTCCTTGACACATGTCTAAGTGGTCCACACACATCTGTATGTATTAAACCAAGTAGATCTGTAGCTCTTTCAATGTTATTATTAAAAGGTTTCTTTGTCATCTTCCCAGAAATACAAGATTCGCATTTATCATATGATTCATCATTGATTTCCACAAGACCTTCACGATTGAAGCTTTTGCATGCGAGTCATGCCAATATGGCAAGTCTACAGTTGCCAAAGATAAGGAAGAATCCAGTCTAACTTTCTCTTTTATTGATGCTTAAAATAGCTTATTATTATTCTTGGGGACATTGTTATTCACGTTAATTTCCAAACACCATCATCTCGGATGTAGCATAAATAGAATCTACCATTTAAGAAACTGAAATTCCATTAACTAGGCAATAGTATGATGAAAACCAAGATCCAACAAACATGAAAGGGAAATAACACCTCTAACACTAGAAGGTGTCATAATACAATGTTTATTTCAGTATAAACCTGAGGTAATACTAAATCAACTTTCCTATGGCTTCAATAGCTGCTTGTGTTCATTGCCCACTTGCAAAATATTGAACCTCATAAGATGTTTCCTTTCTACTTTATAATCCCTGCAGCGTATTACAACATGAATACCGCATCCGTACATTACCCATGAATTTCATTTGTTAAGTTAGATTGAAAAACTCAAGTGCAAATAAGTTACCTGAAAACTGCAGCACGGGTCAGACGTTCTTTTATTTGCACCAACCTTCGAGCATAAAGAGGGCAGTTCCTCTTCCAATGCCCAGCAACGTGGCAGTGGTGACAAGCTTGATCCTTATTAGGATTTTCCTTTCTCTTCAAAGGATTAGGCTTAGGCTTTGGTTGATAAGGCACAACTTGCTTGTTCTTATCAGCCTTACCCTTGCCTTTGACCTTCTTGTTCGCTTGCGGTTTTGGCTTGTTATCTCTACCCTTTGTATTGTAAATACTTGAGGAGTAGGTGCTTTGTCTTTCAAACCCTTTTCGAAGTCATACTGAGCTGTGTGTGTATCTCAGTTACTGTCTTCCCCAACGCAATGCATATTGAAGTTTCTTACCAAAATCACCAAATATCCTTTGGTAAGGGGCCTGTTGATATAAGTTAACAGCCATTATCATTGTCGTATTATGGTTTCCCAAGTGTATGGAATTGGTCCATTGGAGTCTTTCATTTCCAATACATGTTTCACTAAACGGTTTTACCCAAAGGGCTGTTTGCAACTATGTAGTGCATCCAACCAGATCGTAGGATTTTACAGCAGGAGGCTTCTAAACATTTTTAAAGTTCAGCCAGCAGGTTTTTGGGGTGGATAATTTTCAAAACTGCCTTTGAAGGCAGGTGACATTTTTCCAAGCTAATACAAGCCTAAATCTGATGTGCTTTTTATATTTGGTCTGAATGCGTTTTCTGCCTCAGTTGCAGTATGAGCGGGTTGTTTGGACAAGGGCTGATCCAAATAGTCGAAAAGTATCGCTACTTCAAGACAATTCTTAGCGATGCGATCCATTCATTGAAATTTGGGCCAGTCTGTGTTTCTCGTCAAAGAGACGTCTTGCACGCGAACTTAAAGTGTATTTTCGGACTTGAGCCATTTCTACAGAAAAAGTTCAAAAATTATTAGAATTTTCGATAATACCTTTTTCGAGAAAATAAAATATACCAGGTAAATATCATATAACATAGTATTTCCTTGAAACTGAATCCACATTGGTCATAAAACTATCACAGCCGTTGTTTGAGTGATGAATGTATTACGTGGTACTTGTCAAAAAGTAATTGACAAACATTTTTCAACCTTCAGATTATTTTATGGGATTTACATTGCCAAATCTAGTTGATTTTAAAAGCATGTTTCAGCCCATCTTAATGCTTGAGTGTTTCTAGAATCTCACTAAGTACTCACTTAAGTCATTCTAATCTAAAGAACGAAACTCATCCATGTGACCGTCTCACTCATCATGATTATGTTTTCTTGTCTTTAGATATAGTCCAAGGTCTCACTTGAACTTAATCTCACTTTCAAGTGTCCTTTAATTAGATGCATTAGGACTTAAGTTTAAGGGTATTTAATTTTTGCCATGTGAATCAAAATTATGTATGGAGAAGCAGGCATACAACTCCATAGCATATGTTTAATAAAAATACACTTTTTATTAACTTTAAGGTAAAAGATTAAATAAACATCGTTTCTGGTTGAGGATGGGATGAAACCAATTAATGAAGTGCCCTCATTATCGTCCACACCATACTTTTGCATAATTTTCAACTTAGTGTTTTCGGATGTGGAATTGAGGCAAATCAACCTTAAAGTAATTCTTGTACTCTTTAAATAGTCGTAGGTTACTCAAGTTGATGCACAAGGCAAGCCGGCGGGAATGGTGGTCAGGTGAAGGCTTGACTTCCTTCTTTAGTGGGTTCGACCAGCGACGCATTAAACTTCTCACACAGTTTGTCAAATTAGATGAGCCTTTCTAACCATTTAGTACGAAAATTATCAATCAACTATTTAATCTTCAAAACAATTCTTAATTTTTATATTGATTTAGTCCATATTATTTTTTTTGAAAAATTACCCTTTTGTTTACAACAAATTGACTATTTAACTAAACACAAAACAAGTAATTAAAATAATTGACTAAAACATAAACAATAATAAATTTATATGCGTTAAAGTAACTTCATGTAGCCACATGACAATCCTTTTATACGATGAACCCTACTTTAATTCTAGGTTTTATTTATTCATTATCCAATCAAGAATCAATATATAAGTCTTTCCCGAATTTTCGATTTATTCGTTACTGAAAATTAAGTGGTCAAAATATACAGGTAACAAATTACTTCATATATTTCTTATGATCATGATAAACATGCATTGTTTGTCATGGATCCAACCATACACATAACCTGTATTACCGGAAGATCGTAACAATACATGTATAACAATTTAACATGTATATTTAAACTCTGTAATCAAAACATGTACTTTATGGTTTCTTATATAAAATTTTCGCCTAAAATATTTTTTTTATAAAACCCTTTATGTATTTTAACATCAATACTATTTTAGTTATTGATTTTAGGTTTGGTAATATCCACTGTTAAGAATGGCTCGTGCTGCCCATGCTGGTTTTTATCTTTCCTTAAACCAGTTTATATTAAACCCTAACATCAACGATAGAATAGCGGAAGCAAATAAATGATCAAATAACATGCTTGAATACTTACCGACTTTGGGTTACATACCTTTTGATTCTAGCCCGAAACACGAATCAAATTGCTTAGCGATTTATCTCGAGGCACCTTAATTTGGGTTTATACCGAACACAATCCAAGAACATCTAAAGAACGATTGTATCACGATTTGTACATACGTATGTATCGAGTTACCAATTACTAGCTTGAAACACGTAGCGTTTACCGAATGATTCGATCCGATCAACCCAAGGTTATGGAGCGAATTGAAGGAAAGAATAGTGTAGAGTTTTTAAGGGGATTATTGTTTGTACCCTTTTCACATCTCCATGTAGGTGGTTATATAGGCTCCATTTCCCTAATGTTACATCTATTCATTTATATCTATTAAGTACATCCAATCATTAATTATGTAACATAATTATGTAACATTATGTAACATTAAGTAACAATAATTATGTAACATTATGTAACATCAATTATGTTATTATGTACATGTCCTTGTCCTTATGGTCGTTAGTCTTTTCCATTAAATACTTAACGACCGTTAAACGTTTACGTGTAAAATTAACAAATATATTATTTATTATGTGTTAACTCATAGTGAGTGCAATCCCGTGATCTTGAGTTCGATCCTAACACACATCTATTAATTTATCGTCCATAAACTAACACTAATTTCATCGCCTAACTTATCTTTAGGAGGAGGTTTTGAATCAAAGCTATATCTCCATAAGATCCAAGTTGTAGTCTATACAACCACATCGAACCGAGATTTTGTCTTGTTGTCGAGATCAACCTATCGAGTCTGCCTAGATGATTAAGTTGATCATGTTCCTTGGGTAATCATCAAAACCCCACCAGGTACAAACGAGTTCATATTACAAGCAACCATACAATCAACAAACAGGTGTTGTACATCTTCGAGGCCAATCTCACAAACAGGATATCGTAAAGAGTGTAAATCAATACCACCACGATCATCCAAATTACAATGAGTTGGAAGATGATCTTGGTATAACCTCCTAGAGTGTATGCTTACTTTCTTAAGCAAAATCTTATTCAATGGTACCTGCTGCTCTTGGGGCAGTAGGGCGGAACTAATACCGAAACACACTTTGTTTTTAGAGTAAACTACACCGTTTGTCCCTGTGGTTTGCGTTGACTGCAGCCTATAGTCCTTTGATCGAAAAAAATGCGATATCCATCTTTAAGTGGGAAACGTTATGCGTCGTTGGTCCCTCTCTCTAACAACCTTCACTAACCTTCGTTAAATCTCTCATGTGCCTCGCACATGAGGGTATAATTGTCATTTTACCCTCTACTTCATCACTTTATTAAAATATTACTAATAAATAATAATAATAATAATAATAATAATAATAATAATAATAATAATAATAAAGTGTGTTTGTGTGGGCGATCTATGGCTCTTCTCCGTCGGTCTAATCATCCATCCAAACATATTGAGATCAGGCTTGCCCCTTTGATTCAACAACCCAGTTGCATCATCGATTCAACATCTAAGTTGAAAAGTGGCTCTCGATCTGTTGTAGCGGTTTGTTTCTTGTGCGGCGTTTCTCACCTCGTGAGCTTCGTTTGCCTTTTTTTATATTTGTTTAGTGCGTTTTATTCTTATCACTATTGTGTGGTACTTCTGTGTGGTGCCCCGTTTTCGGTGGTACTTCATCTCTGTTTTGGGTTTGATTCCGAGCAGGCACACTTTTCGGGGTTTTACTGTTGGGGTTTTGGGCTCGAAAAACGTTGCCTTTTCTATTACCAGGTGTTACTTCAAAGGTTTTGCTTCCCTACTTGTTCGTCATGTGTTGCATCTCTATGGGCCAAACATCTCGGTGGGGTTCTTTTGAAACCGTGGTTCGGATTTAGGTTTCAGTCTCGTAACATAGTTAGGTGATGGTTCTTTGTTGCGATGTTCGCCGTTTGGGTACGTACTTGTGGGTTACATACAGTTTCTCAGGTATTTTGTTGGGTACGGTTTCGGGACATTAGATGTAAGCACTTGTGGGTTTAACCGTGCGTTTGGTTTTTTTTTTTTTCCCCCCCCCCCCCCCCCCCCCCCCCCCCCCCCCCCCCCCCCCCCCCCCCCCCCCCCCTATATATTTTTCCCCCCACCCCCTTTTTTTTTGTTCCCCCCCCACCCCCCCCCTTTTTTTTTTTGATCCTTATTCTTTGCTGTTTGTTCAGGGTTTAATGGGGCGTTTAGTTCGGATACTTTGCTAAGTGATTTGGGTATGGAGATTTAGGCGTGGTCTGTGAAAATGGATACCTTTTTTTGGTGGTGTTTGTTTTGGGTTTATTTTAGTTTTGATATATCTTAAGAGTTTTTTTTTAGAGAGATTTGGAAAAGAATTGGAACAGTTTTGTGTTTTAATATGGTTAATGGGTTGTTGTAATGGGAAGATGATAACCAATAAGGATGACGGTGGTGGTGGTTATAGTGGCGGCGGTAATGGTAGTGGTAAGATGAGAATGACGATGGGAGATGGTGGTGGTTGTGTGCTGGTTGGTTGTTGCAGTGGTCGGAGTTTTGGTTCGTTCGGGGAAGGCCGGAGATGATCTTTTTTTTTGTTTTTTTTTTTTTTTTTATTTTTTTTTTTTGTTTTTTTTGGTGTGGACTTAACTACAGTTATTGAGGTGGAAGTGGTTCTTGTTGCCGGAGGTGGTAGCAGGTGGTAGAGATGGGGGTGGGGTGGTAGCAGGTGGTAGAGATGGGGGTGGAAGTGAAATGGTAGAAAAATTGGGTGTAAGTGAGAGGTTGATGATGAAACTGAAAGGGCGGAGTGGGACCAAAGAAAAATTGACCGTATTACCCTCATGTGGACGTCACATGGTATGATTTAACAAGCGTTATTATAGGTCGTTAGAGAGAGGGACCAACGACCATTAAGTTTCCTTAAGGACGGGATGGCGCATTTGTTGCGGTCAAGGACTATAGGTGGGTCAAACGCAAAACTCAAGGAGAACGGTGTCGTTACTCTTGTTTTTAAAATTACACCGTCTTCACTAAAAATGAACATAAACAAGTCGAATGTTCAAACAAAAAAGTCGCCGAGCTTTCTTATAACTCCCACTCGCCGATCCTAAGCATCAAACTTCAACAACTTTAAAATTTGAATCATTTCCATTTATTGGCTCTAAAGGATTCCTATATATATGTAACAACCATGACTTGAGCAGGTTAGTCAAACCGTTAGTGTTGACTTATGTGCCTGTTGTAATGTTTGGTTTATATGATTTTATATGATTTTATGTGGTTTTGTGCGTTTATGTGAGTTATTGGTAATCAATTATTGAGTGTGATGATCATCTCAATGCGATTAGATGGTATGGTTGAATTGGTTGAGTTCATTTCGTTCATTTTTATGACACGGAAAATGATTATTGAGAAATTGAACATTTTCGTGTTAAGGCGTAAGTTTAAGTACGTATAAGGTATTTTTTTATGTGTTTAGTAAATTTCATAAGATAAATTTTGATTTTAGAAGTTTAGTTGAGAAAATGTAAAATTTCTATTTTTGGAAAGTTAGGTTGGAAATGAAAAGTTCTTTTTAGAAAAGGTTGGGAAACTGCCTTTATGCAAAAGAGGTATTAGCAGAAAATAAGTTAAATTTTTTTTTACAGAATTTTTTTCGTTTATATTGTAATATCTAATTCATAAAATAATAAAATAAAATATTTTTTTGATGGGTGAATAGTGTTCCGAAAATTAGAAGAAAAAAAAAAATACGTAGAATCTACTCTAATCTAAACTGAGTTATACTTAAACTAATAAAATTCTACTAGGTGCCTATAAATACTAAACTTAAATCCCAATTCACCCATAAAATTTCGACCGGCATAGGGAGAAATCAGAAATAGAGAAACGAAATTTTAGGGCTCGCTTTAAGTCGATCCGATTTTAGTTTAGTTGTTTATTTTTTCTTAGTCAACTTGATTATGATGGATTTAGGTTTAAATTTAATTTTATAAATTAGGGCATTTAAATTCCAGAAAGTTTATGATATTATGATGTTAGTTTAATCATTAAATTAATTAGATTAGCGATATGAACATGCGTTAGGGCTTGGATCACTCGAATTAGATGCGTAATTCACTGCAGAAAGTTAGGCAGTTTTGTAACGAGCATAACTCGGTCATAAAAGATCAAATAAATATTTTACAACATACTGGAGATAACCTCAAAGAGTCTACTTTCTATAAATCCCAGCCTCGTAAGTTTTTTATGGTCGGAAGTGGGTCAAATGGTCATTACAAAATCAAGTGTGTAAAAGCGCGTAACGAATTTCGTTTTGGTTTTGACTTTTTCTAAAAATAATTATTCCACTGAGTTCGCGGCTCTAAGTCATGTGAAAGTTATTTATATTTTCGTGTGTGCCCCTCTGATTTTGGCTAAGGTCATAGTGGGGGTCTAAGTTGGGTAATTAATTGCCTACTTTTAGAGGTCAGCTTTGGCCGAATTTTAAACACTTTGGATTGATGAATTTTAAGGGGTATTTTTAAAAGGGTAGTGACTTGGGGAGAACAATGAGAAGTTCATAGGTCTTCTCTGTAGCTTGGTGCATTTTGGTTTGAATTCTGAGAGTGTTTACTTAGTGCTTTAGGGCACGCCAAGTGAGAGTAAAATTTCGGCTAAAACAAAAAGTTAAAGCGTGCATTTAAGTATAAAGAAATTGTAAGAATGGGTAAAGGTTTTAAATGATTTATAGGACCTTATGATAAGATGCCTAGGTATCCATCATAGTTGGAAGTTACATCATATTGGGTTGAATACTAATGATGGGTAGCTAATAATGTGTTTTAAAGTGTTTAGCTTATTCGTGAGATTTTGTGAAGTTTGATTGAATTTTTAGAGCTAAGCTTCAGGTGAGGTCTCTTTTAGTCCATTTTTAAATGTCTTTACATTTTGGGATGAAAATGATGCTTGTGATCTAAGATGTTTTGAATGCTGTGATTCTGTGGGTTAGTGGTTATGGACAACTATGTACTGTTCTATGGAGTTATTGTTGCAATGTTGAATGTGATTTGTGTTATCGTCTACTCATATAGGAAGACTTGGGATTTTTCGAGTGGTATTGGTGTGATGTCTACCTTATGTTCTTAGGCAAGATCCTTGGCGCTGATTCCACTCCTTGTGATATTGTGTTATCGGTACCAAGAGTCTGGAATTGGATATTGGATCCTTTCCGTGACTATTAATGGAGCGGGGGTAACGTTCCTACCCAGTTGTTGTAATGGATCGGGGGTAACGTTCCTACCCAGTATGTGGATTGCATGTTAGCATAAGTTCATATTTTGCATAATTGTCCTTTATTGTTTTGATAATCACAGTAATTCGGTTTTAAATTTTTAATGTGAGTCTTAAACCTATGACTCTCACCAACCTTTGTGTTGACGTTTTAAGCATCATTTTCAGGTGAGCATGATGGAAATAAGATTGAAAGAAGTGGCTAGTAAGAGACCGTAGGATGTCATGAAGATTTTTATTTCTTGTCTTGAATTTTTGCACTGATTGAATTTGGATAATTGTTGCATGTCTTTCTATTGGCGAAAACTTTTGTTTCATCAATAAAGACGCCTATTGGATTTTTGGTTAGGTTTTGGGTATTGTTACGACACTATGTGTCTTTGCTTTACTTTAGCTTTCATTTTAGTATTCTCTATAGAGACACCGTGTGTTGTGATGATATCCATTCTTGTTTACGCCTCGTGTTTCCGCCTTGGCGGGGTGTGACAGATTGGTATCAGAGCTCTGTTATCGGAAACTAGGAGGTTGAGCCTAGGACTTATAGCTTTAAGGGTCCCTCATATAGTAGCATTTTTTAGGGTAGTGTTTGTGTACGTATTTATACGTATGTTCCCGCTATAAAAGCTTTGAAATTCTTTCTATTTTGATTATACTATATAATATGATTAATATATCTTTTTCATTGTGGGGTCTAATTTAGTATATACCTCTTTGTTATTGTTTTAAGCGTGCCTTCCCCTATCCTTAAGGGATATCGTTGGGAGATTTATTAACTTCACTGACTGCGGAATTGGGTGACTTTGGGAGAGAAAAGTCAACCAAGCGAGGCCAACGTAAGTTTATTTTAGTTTCTACCTCGATGCGTTGCTATAACCGAGGATTGTTTTTATATTTCTTAGGTCACATGTGCGTATGTTTATTTGGTGATTGGGCTTTTATTGTTTGTTAGAATGCTTATCATGTTTTAATTTATTTGGATTATTATTATGTGCTCTGTGTTAGATGTGTGTTATCTTGAGATGTGCGGTCCTTGGAATAAGTACACGTATGCAAAAGGTGCAATTATAAATTGTGGTCGCAAACATAATTATATCGGCCAACAACACACGTTGGACTTGTAACTCTGATGGCTTGTCATTGTTGCCTTGAATGTATTATGTAAGGATTAAGTCCCGGATCGCTCTGGGATAGTAGTGTAGATTGTGATGTGAGATCCTGTTGAGGCTGGGTTGTATGGTTAGAAGATTCTTCTCTTACACTTTGAGCGATTATAAAGGCTCGAGTTGAGTAGATGGTGAGGGTTCCTTTCATCTATCGGTTGCGGCTACATCGGATACGGTTGGTTTGTACGTCGCGATTCTTAGTTGGTGGTCGGACGTATCTTCTGGCTGGTGCGAATGAAATGGTGGCAAAGCGAATGGGATTTTCGCGGATCCCAATGTTGGGAATTAGAGAGTTCTTGTTTTACTTTTGATTGAGTACCTCTTAGTTATGGGAGCGTTGATGTAGCGTATGAGGTAGAATTAGTTGTTGAGGCATAAGGCTGGGATGTTAATTTACCAAGAGATAGTTAAAATACCTTAGTGTAGCTAAAAAGTGTTTAGGTAGCAGGAAACGAACTATAAGGGTGCGAGGTCTGAGTCGGAGTACCAAGCATATGAGTCGAAATTTAGGTGATACTTTAGTAGTCTGTTCGCCTTCTCAAAAGTGTTTCTCAGGATTTAGTGGGTTTTACCCCTCGTCGTAGAATAGGATTTCGTATGAAATTAGTACAAGGAGCGATGCCAATTTGCGAAGGCTTGTGTCGTTTGACGTTTTTAGAAAGGCAAGAGGTGTGGAACGATTGCAGGAGTTGCAAGGTGAGGGTTGGTTCGAATGGTAACTTGTTATGGGAAGCGTCCGTATTGTAAGATGAGAAGAAAGGTGGGTAGTTTAGGATATGCATGGAGGAGTACGAGTCGCACGTGAGGATGATCGTTAAGCTGCTGAGGAAAAAGAAGTTGTACGTAAAATCTCCAATAAAGTTGAAGCGGAGCAAAGAGGAAGCTATCTAGATGTGGAAGGAATCAAATGGGTAATGAGCCGACCTTGGCATTACCGAAAGGAGCAGACGATTACCTAGTTTATCATTATGACGCGCGAAGCAAGGATTTGGAAACATGCTTGGAAAAAGGAAGAGAAGGTGATTGCTGGTACGTCGCGACAATTGAAGGTTCTTATGAAGGATTGTATGACTAACGTGGTAGGTTTTGCCATATAATGCTTAAGGCATTAAGTGAACAAGACGTGGATAGTGATCTATACGAATTTTGAATGTCTCCAACACACTTTTAATCGAAAGGATTGAACATGAGGCAAAGATGATGGGTGGATGTTAGAGGTAGTTAGGCTACCTATCTTTTCGTGAGATGAGTTTTTTTTCCCTAAGGTGGGGATATCATTCGAGTATGAGATGTGCTTCACTTGAAGCATTATGTGGAAAGGAATGTAGGCTATTGTTTTATGGGTTGTAACTAGAGACAGCGAGATTGAATGAACCAAGTTTGGTTCAAGGATTATGCTAGTATAAGGTTTAACCGTTAGACTTGATGCTGGTAATGAGTGTTATAGAGTTTCAGTTTCATAGGGTGTATGATGTTTCAAAGATGGTAAGTTGATACCAAGTAAGTAGGTCCATTTGAGATCTTTTAAAGGATTATTGGGTGAGATTACCTAAAGGAGTTGAGGAGTGAGATTTGACAGTTTCGGGTCGTTCAAATTTGAAGTATTTGGTGAATGCAGTTTATGTGTGCAGTTTGAATCAATTATTGTTCATGAGTTAAGATTCGGTTGGACTCGAAGTGAGGTCCTAGGATTTCAAGTCAATTGGGTGTCTACATTTGTTCATGAAGCAAGTTGATGTGGAGATATTCGGTGGAAGTTTATCTTATGAATAAGAAATCATTGAGAGTTTTAATTGAATTCGGGTACGTAAGGTTTCTTGTTGACTTAGTCTGCCCTTAGTATGTGTTTGTGTGATCTCTGGTTCTAGTTATTTTAGTATAAACTCGAAGTCGAGTCGATTCTTCAAAAATGTTGGGTTTGTATACTATTATCACTTGGTTTAAGACAGTTCTTGTTTGATGTGTTGCGAAACGGGTTGTAACATGTCGTTGTGACCACCTAAGGGTTTTAACGAGTTGCCTTGATGACGGGCGAGCGTTAGGTAGGTCGGATGTTTCATTTCGAGTGTGGAGTTGTTGTGTGTGTTGCTAATTGCACCCTTGTGGGGGTAAGCAAAGTCATTAGCAGTTGGATTCGGATTGTGGAAGTTAGTCGAGATTAAGGTTGACAAGACTCTTTGTTTTGTCAAGGAACCGTTGATGTTGTGGACCGAGAGGTCATGAGTAAAAGCGTAGTATGATAGCATTAGTGAAAGTTCGTTGGGATTCGAAGCGTGGTCCTGAGCTTACTTGGGAACGCAAGGATCAAATGAGGTCTAAGTGTCCTCAGTTGTTTGTCGATAGTGCTAATGCCTCGAGTAGTTAAATCTCGGGACGAGATTTTCTCAAGGTGGGGATACTGTGACAACCGTGGCTTGAGCAGGTTGGTCAAACCGTAGTGTTGACCTAAATATCTGTTCTATAAGTATGGGTTATGTGTTATATGTGTTTATACGTGTTTATATGTGTTTGTGTGGGATATGTGAGATTGCATAATCAATCCATTGAGCGTGACCGTCTCATTGGGATTGGATTTGTGTTGGATTTTGTGGAATTCATTTCGTTCACTTTTGGTGACAAGGAAATGATTTTGGTGATTGAAGCGGTTTCGCGTTAATTGTGTAAGTAATTATACGTATACGTATTTATGTGTTAGTAATATTAGGATGAGATTAGGTTCTAGTAGTTAGAATAAGGAAGAAATGAAATTTCTATTTTTGGAATGTTAGGTTTAATAAAAATGAAAAGTTAATTATTTTTAAAGGTCTAGTAAATTGCGTTTACGCAAAAAGGTATGCTCAAATAAGCTTAGGTTTTTATAAAAACTTAAGGTAAAGCAAATAATTAAGTAATTAATAAATAAATAATTTTTTTATACATGAATAGTAAAAAACAAATTTTAGAGGAAAAAGAAAGAAAAAAAGAATTTTAAAAGGAAACAAATACTAATTAGACTTTATCTATAATTAGTTTGGGGGCCTATAAATACAAAATAAAATCTCATAACCCTCCCCCTTGTGAGATTGGATGAACAACAAGAGAAAAGAAGAAAAAAATTAGGGTTTTTGCTTTTGTGAAGAAATCAAGCTCTAAGGTAAGTTTTAATTAATCCTTGTTAGTTATTAATCATTAATTCATATAATAATTATTATGATGGAATTAGGGTTTTGTAAAATCAGTAAATTAATAATATTTAATCATATTGCAATGATTAGGGTTTAATTAGAAGCTTATGGGTGTAATTGGTTAGACTTAATTCGCGTTAGAATTTGATTTAGATTGGGGCAGAATTTAGGGCTGTGTTGTTTGGCTGATATCTCAATGATGGTAATAGTTTTTGTCAAGTTTCCGGTGTCTATAACGTAGCTCAGAGAGTCTAGTTTTCATAACATCCGGCCTCGAAGGTTTTTCAGGTAGGGAAGTCATTCAAACGTTGGTTACAAGAAAAGTTGTCAAAGCAGTAAATACGAGTCATATTTAGGTCAGATTACGAGGTGTAAAACCCCCAGTTAAAATTCGAATTTAGCTTATCCCTTCTACATAAGTTTAGTTCTATGTGTATATTAGAAATCCCCCTAAGGAGAGCTTCTGATTTGGAGTCTAAGTATAGTTTTTAGGTCAAAACTTTTTAGTGTGCGATCAGATCCGAAACTGAGTAGTTAAAAGTTTGATTTTATTTGAGGTACTTAAGAAGGGAAATAAATTAGTGAAAAAATCATGAAGTTAGTAGACTCGTGGAATTAAACCTGTGATTTTTGGTAGAATTTATAAAGCTCAGTAGGTTTGGTTTAGAAAATGGTAAAGTGAGGTCAAAATTCTGCATTTTTGGGTAAATTGTAAGACTTTGAAATAATGTGTAAACGAATTGGTTAATGTCGGGCATGGTGTCGGGGTGACCCATGAGGGTAACTAAACACCTTAGCTATCCATCATATAATTGTTATATGTGCTTAAGCTTTTGGCTTAGTAGCGTGTAACACGAGTTATTTTGTTGTTTACATTTGTGCTAGTTGTTTGTGAAGCTTTTTATTGGAATCTTTTGGAAAGCTAAGCAAAGGTGAGTTTCATAGCCCCTTTTTTCTCGAAGCTAAGCTTCCGGTTGAGTTTCCTAGGTCCCATTTTTACATGTCTTTACATTTTGGGATGAAAATGATGCTTATGATCTAAAGATGTTTTGAATGCTGTGATTATGTGGTTAATGTATATGGACAATATGTTACTGTTATATGACTTATTGGGTTGCATGTTGAATGTGATATTGGTGATATCGTCTACTCCATATAGGCAAGACTTGGATTTATTCCGATTGGTAATGTGGTGGTTCTCGTCACTTATGTAGCAAGATCCTTGGAGCTGATCAACTCCTTGTGATATAGTGTTATCGGTACCAAGTAGTCTGGAATAGGATCTTGGGATCCTTTCGTGGGACTATTAATGGAGCGGGGTAACGTTCCTCACCGTTGTTGTAATTGATCGGGGTAACGTTCTTCCCTACCCGTATGTGGATTGCCTGTTAGATAAGTTCATATTTTGCATAATTGTCCTTTATTGTTTTGATAATCACAGTAATTCGGTTTTAAATTTTTAGTGTGAGTCTTAAACCTATGACTCTCACCAACCTTTGTGTTGACGTTTTAAGCATCATTTTCAGGTGAGCATGATGGAAATTACAACGAGTTGGAAGATGATCTTGGTATAACCTCCTAGAGTGTATGCTTACTTTCTTAAGCAAAATCTTATTCTATGGTACCTGCTGCTCTTGGAGCAGTAGGGCGGAACTAATACCGAAACACACTTTGTTTTAATTTACACCGTCTTCAACTAAATTGAACATAACAAGTCGAATGTTCAAACAAAAAAGTCGCCGAGCTTTCTTATAACTCCCACTCGCCGATCCTAAGCATCAAACTTCAACAACTTTAAAATTTGAATCATTTCCATTTATTGGCTCTAAAGGATTCCTATATATACCTAGTCTATTCTGTTTTTTTCATTATAAGTTTGATATGACTAGTATTCCCACAAATACCCTAAGCCCTTAGGTCTTGTTAAAAGAGATGAATTACCACCTTGTTCCTCCAATTCCCATAACGCACATTTGATTGCGACTATTAAAGATGAAGACATCTTCCCGTTCCTTCAACACATTACAAAACCTTGGATCTTAGCTCGCTATTTTTCGAAGCCCGCAAACTGGAGCTGCTGGATTTCGAGACAATTTGATTTCTTTATGTAACCTTTTTATTTTGTTTCTTGTTGCGTCTTGTTTGGTTTCTGGTTTAGTTGTGTGCTCTGCTGTTGCAGCCCCGCTCTTTCTCGGAGTATATAAAATCTCAGCCTTTCAGAAAAAAAAAGTTAAAAGGAATTATACCCCCAGAGCCACTAATCTGGATCAAAGCAAGCATAGGGATACTAGACAACGATACCAAATTAACAATCATGTAAAAAGAAGACGAGTACATGTAAACAATCATTTAGATACACCTCCATAGGTATAAATTCAAAAGAAGATTTTTGTTTTTTTTCATCCTTCCTTTTACTACACACTTTTATCTCCTGTTAATGGAGTATATTCCTACTTTTGAAGACAAATTATGGGTCAAGATTCAAGATTTTTATTGCTTTTGTTAACTTTTCCTTTTCACAATAGGGCTCCTCGAGTAAAGTTATCTGATATCTACTAGGTCCCAAAATTCTCAGTTTTTGAATTCATGTCGAAGCCAAAGTCTCAGTTACATTTACATTCATTTATTTCACGTACTTACGGGCATCATATATATGTTATTGTCAATAACAATAATAAGAGTAGCAATGCCCTCATTTGATATTGATTCTCATTTCATGTAGTGGAACTGAGACTGAAAC